>JAPDOI010001324.1:0-182500 GCA_029168955.1 Aplectana chamaeleonis
GATTCATTCAAGATTTTTGACGCAAGCTCGATTGACGGGCGTGTATTCCGAGGTGAACTCGGGTCGCGTGGTGAACAAACCTAAGAAAAAGTCGGAGAGCCTTAGCCTCCTTCTCCCGGAGCTCTAACTGCCTTTGTATTTCCGGAGCTAATACCACGAGCATCACCACTGATACAAATCACGTCACCTCCACAGCTCCACAGCGCTGCATCCCCAAAACGAAGTTAAATTGCGGCGCTTATTGAGACTAACGACAAAACTAACGTTCGCTTTGTGGTTTTCATCGCCTGACCGATATAACATTGGTATGGTTCATAATGATACTTTGCGTTTCCCATTGAAGGTTGGCGCAAACTCGATGCACCTATGATACAGCATATGGCACCGAGTTTGCGCCATCAGCTCCATAGTGAACGCAGTCTCGATAAGATCCATGCCGACTGTATGTTAAGTCTCAGTGTTTTTTCATTGAAGAATAAAGATCACCGTCTATGTTGTCTCGAAATTGTATACTTGAACATTGAACCGGTCACACAAGCGTCTAAATAGATGACAGAAGTTGATGGTAACGATTATTTTTGTGCATCCACTTCAAAGCATCATTCAGAGATTTTGCAGTTAACTGAAATGGGGATGAAATCTAAGTGGAGTTTGCATGAAAAATGGCATGACCAAGCCGTATGTTGCATAAAATGATGTGAAATACATACTAATTTATCCGGAAAACTGATAACACCTTCATCACCATGGTCCGAGAAGGATATGAATATTCTGTCGTTCTTATTGCTGGTGCACTATTCATGTTGAAAAATTGACCAGAAAAAGGTATTTCAGAACTTGCCTGTTGATCCATCTTCCATTTCCACCTTTAATTCGTTTTGCATTGCCTGCGAGGACGTTGAGGAAGTTATCGGAAGTTACTGAATTACCCTGGAACCAGAAACGTCAGTAACTCTCCCAGCACGTCGAGTACTTTCTGTCCGGTCGTAGCCTTGCCCAGAATATCGCGTTGCACCAGATTTCCCCAGCGGGACCATTTTCGCTTCATTGGCATGACGTCTGTCCCAACAATCATTCTCGTTAAAAGCAAGACTCGCTCACAATCTGACTTTTTCGGAGTTAACGCGTTAGATGGGTCGAATTGAACTCGGAGAACCCCAACTAGAAATTTTGCAGAAGCTATGAGCCGTTACTCATAGAGAAAAGGCCTGTAAGAGAAGAGCTACGGTATTGTCATCATGGTCGAGCCGTCAAATGGTATTTCTACACATGTGGGTAGTCGTCTCGCCACCACTCGGTGAGGTCATTGCAGTGGCGGCATTGTCGTGGCGCTGGTGGTGGACTATTCCCCACCGCAGTGGTCAAGAAGGAAAATGGTTGAAAACTTGAACGATGGACACACTTTCCAAGACACTGGAAGAAATTAAATATTTAAACATTTTGCAGGAGATCGATTTGTCCCCGATTTTCCAGGCCTTTTCTCCGGTGGCCTGGCTGCTCCGCTTCATGGGAGAAAAAGCTTGAAATTCAGATTTGTCCCCACCCTGCCTCAAGACTCCACAGCTACCAGCGAGATGCGGTTGTTTATGACTGAATCAATGAACCATCCCTCACGTTCCCAACGACGCGCGTCAGTGCATAACAGCCTTATGAGGCACGAAGTCCAACCTTAGGGACGAAATCTGGAACTTCCTCATAGTTGTCAAGTAGACCCACCCTATATAACACCTGCCAAATGCGACCTCTCAATTCCTGCGGATAAGCGAGACAGAGGAGGGAGCCACTCTGGGGCGCCCACCCCGAGGAAGCCACTTTGGCACGATCATTTACGATCTTTCGAGGCTGGTTGGTGGCGATACAGGCGCTGATTTTCGATCAGTATCCTCGTTCTTCCCCTTCATTCTCAGCACTCTCTATCTATTCAGGTCAGCTCGCGCACATTGGTTGTAAATGACGGATGCCACAAGCCTCGGACAACTCGTCCACCATGCTTCCACCAGGCTCAATTTTTGAGGGGCCATAGCTCCGTTCCCAGGTGGTCTTGAACGACTCCAGAGATATCATTGGAGTCAGTGTGGGACCGCTTTTAAGATAGGCAGAAAAAAGGGAAAACGATCCTGAGGTTGGACTGTGCCTTTAAGGATCTGGGGTAGCGCCCCATATCGATTAGTTCGTCGCAGCATCGCAGTGTCTTCAAGAGTTGATTGCGCTGGGTGGAGGGAGGTTCCGCCACAGAATGGTGGTCTTACCGAGATCAAGCTCTCCGCTTGGCAGTTGAGCGGCGTGATGTGATACCCTATGAGATCTAGAGGTCATTTTCCCTTCTTGTTTTGTGTTTTAGTACTTCTTCTCCTGTATTTTCATTACTACATCTTGTTTCTAATGTTGTGCTCACCAAATACTATCGTATGTTCACTTTTGGTACGCCATACCTAATTTGTTTTTCTAGAAAAAGCTTCAGTTCTTCGCATAGCGAAGAAAAATTATAATGAGAAAATACAACACTAAAAACAATATACTAGCAAAAAGAATGTATATACAAAGAAATGGACTGACGAAGAGGTTTTAATCCCACAGCACGAGAAATCGGGTTAAAATCAACGATCAATGCTTTTTCTATTTGGCGGAAAAATCAGGTCCTCTCAGGGCGAGGTGCGCACACCTGCTTCTGGAGAAAGAAAAACCAAACTTTGCCATCGAACATTTGCCTTTGAGCATTGCCACACAAACCAATTTGTTCGTTTGCAAAGATTTTGATCCTACTAGGAGCAAAAAGCTTGATTATGCTTGGAGGGTATTGAGACAGAGGCCCGACTTTCCCTGTAATTTCTTACTTCTTTGATCGAATTGGTATCTCGCACTTGGCAGTGTTGCTATACGCGGTGGACCGGTCTATAATATCAAATTTTACGCCTGAAGTTGCATTGCGTCTAAGAGAAATTGAATTGTGCTTCAGTTAAAGGCGATCAATTCCCTATTATCCCCCCGCGCAAGCACTAGTGCTCCTATTGTGATTACACTCACATCGTAGTCAGCTTTGGAACCCTTGTACATCTTCTCCATGTACGTGTTGAATAGTCGGCCAAGTACGGATTGCTGAACCGAAATTAAAGGATTTGCGGAGATAATGTGCGTACTAAATCTATAAAGACAACACACTTTTCAAAGAAAACGAGAATTGTTCGGTTATAAAGGATCCAATCTAGCATTCTTTATGGATCGTTCTCTTCGTTCAAATCTTTTTTATCACAGTTCAAATGAATAACAATAAGCTGGAGCCAGTGTAATTTATAAATACCTAATACGTAACACCATTTAAAGGCATCGTACACGATAGAAAACCATATTTGGGTTTTGATGTTTTCGTGTTGTACTATCCCTATAGTGACTAACGGTAGCAAAACACCCCCTCAAAAACGTCAACTTTTTGAGAAAAACCCATCTTTTAGAAAGTTCATGGCAAATTTGAATTTCAGCATGCGGCATCAACTTGTGATAGTTGCGCAGAGAGATGCAAGGAACAGTTTTACGCCCATTCCTTGGCGCAGCGTTGGAAGCAATTCATCGAGGATGCCGCTCAGCTACGACTTCAGCGAAGAATTAAAATGGGCTACCCACCTGCTGCGTCCAGTGCTGCCGGCTGCTTTCGATCGATGCCGAATTCGAAATCGACTGGCGTGTGTATTGCGCTCTACGACGCGTCAAGGCACGCCCGCCGTCAGCAACCCAGAAGTTTTGTTCCTTGTAACAACGGATCGGCTACAAGGCCGGCCCCCCAAACCCAGGAAGCCATTTTGAGGTAAGCAAATCTTCACTCAGAGACAGTTTTGTAACAAACTTTCTGAGTGACATTGTCATGGCCCACTAGTCCGAATGAACGCATAAACCCAAATTCGGTTTTCATCGTGGACGATGCCTTTAAGATAAGCTCGAAGACGCGATTCGGCGCAGATTCATGCAAGTTTTGAAGTTTCTGCGTTATATTCAGCGCACTTGAGCTCAACAGGAGTCCTGTAATGCTTATCCCCTTCCTGAATCTCGCTAAACAACACACCTCACATAACATTAGTTGGATTCTTATCTAGATATCGTGTTGGTCATCCAGAAAAGATATTCTTGTCTTCATTTCAGACAAAAAAAGGGACCCAGACGTACAGAAAAGTTATCTTGCACTGCAGCCTTTGACGAAGCCAGAAGTGAGGTTAAGGCTAGCTCTCAGGCTTTACTGACACTTTGAGCGGCTCAAGAAGCTCAACGCAGAAGTTCGCAAGTTTGCACAATGGAGCGAATCCACATTGTAAATAATGAAAATGCTTCATTCTGGAGTTCTCCAAAATAATTATCTGTTAGGATTCCTTAAAAAGTTTGAAATATGGAAAGTTAGGATAAGTTCTGAATCAAGGAATTTGATATTACAAGGATTATCCTATTTTCCGATAAGTATTTGAACTAGACCCGAATGCTTGGTCACAGAAAACTCGGGCCGCACATTGGCGAAGATATCGGGAGATCGAATAATCCAAAAAAAGGAGTGCATACAAAGAACATCACACCGGTACCAATCAAGATTTTCAACGTAGTTTTTCCTTGAGACATTTACAAAGAAAGTGTGAAATATGAGAAATTAGGACAAATTTGTGAAGTAAGGGTTTCAAAACTGCAGATGGGTGCAAGGGTGTGCAAGTATATAACATCGGCATGGATCGTGAAGAGACTTCGCGTTCACTGTTGAAGGTTGGCGCAAACTAGGTGCTCCTATGTTATAGCATATGGCACCGAGTTTCCGCCAACCTTCCACAGCGAACACGAAGTCTCTTCACGATTCATGCCGACGATAAGCTCTGGTACATCCCTAGTGACCTGTGATTTCGAATATCACCAGCAGCGGAGCGGTGGGCCTCGGTGAAATATTACTAGTGATAAGGAGGTTTCGACGAAAAAGCCACCGCTACGCGCTCTGATAACCGAAAACATGAGTTCACTTGGAATGAAACAGAGTTTACCTTGAGACTGTGCTATTCTGTCTGCGCTCTCTCATAGTCGCATTACTCTCGTCGTCTGTGACGTACCAAAAAGTCTGCGATTGGCTTGTCGCCGCCAGTTCAGTGCAGAAAGTGCAAAACGTTTCGAAATATGCATAGTCACCCCCAAACAACAACAGATTGTGCGAACCGTGGTGGATTTGGGCTCCGAGGTAACAATGGCAGGCAATTTTGTCTTCCATGTCACAACATATTTTTGTGGGCTCCAGGTGACAAACACTAGTTCCTGAGAAAGCGAGTTACTCGAAAAGGACGAAGGATTGATTTCTTGGGCACATCCACCAGGGGCACGTTGTGGACCTGCGCAAGACCATTCGTGTACGTGGACAATTGGCATTCACCTGCTTCTGTATTTTTATTTACGCTCCCGGTATTCGACTTTACGTTTATTTTGTTGGCTGTTCGAAGGCAGTGGTCGCGATAAAATATGCATGACTTCTTTTCTTCTCTTAACCCTTTTCTGGATTCAAAGTAGTAGGACCTATACGAAAAAAAATGCGAAAAAGAACAAACTTTAGGGCTAATCTTCGACCTCGACTTTCCAGTCTCATGATGGCGGACGAGCCCACTCAATATCATTGGCATCAATGGTCTGCAGTATTAAGAACATCAGCTGGTTTAAAATTGTAACTCAGTGAACAATGGCCTGCTGATCTCATGATGACTCCGTCGACAGCGGAAACGGAGTCATCATGAGAAGCAGGCGAAACCTTTCTAAAAAACATTAAAAATGGATCATTGTGCTCAAATCGATCGATGTCTTTAGTCGATATAAGCAACTTTATAAACACTTGAGTCCGCTGTAAACGGAGTCATCATGAGAAGCAGAAGAGAAAAACAGCCTTGCAGAAGTTTTGAATTGCATTCGAAACTGTACCGAATGCATAGGTTATTAATGACTAAAGGTAAAGGTGCGAATTGTCACGGTTGTCTCCAGCAGAGTTGCCCAATATTGCACTTTTTGTAGGCAGCGCCGGTTTAAAAGGTAGTTAGCGAGATCATCACAAAGTCCAGTCGTAAATAGTAAATAGACGATAATAAAGCTTGATATTAAGTTTATTCCGCATTTTAATACACTTTTTGATTCGGAATGACGCTGCGAATCGAATGATAATAATATATTTTCAAAATTACCGCTTTGAAAAGAGTTTGAATTCATTGACTTGGAAAAGTTGGAAGTAGGTCAAGCATTGGACTGATCTTGACTATGCATACAATTTTGAATTCAGCATGACAATAAGAATGCATTGACGTTTTAAAATTTCTAAAACATCTACTTTGTAAGATTTTGGCTCTTTTCTGAGAAAGTAGGTCATGAGTAAGTCGAAATGTAGATTTTTAAAACCGAATATGCACATTTTTGGAATCAGCGCGACGAGACGAATCGAACGGTGTTTTTAGATCTCGAAATCGTTAATTCTGAACGGAAACGACGTTTCCGACGCGCTTTCGCGTCGCCGACGCGTTTTGGGGCACATTTTATGAGCGGTATTGTACGCAAAGCTACTACAGAAAAACACTTCTACACTGAATAACTAGCCACTTGGTCATTTCACGTGAAAAAAAAACTTTCCGAAAATTTTTGACTCTAAGACAGCTCAAAGGAAATTTTTCATGATCTAGGCAGATCATTCCATCAAGGATAGTCAATCTCTAAAGGAGGTCAATCGACGAAAAAATTGTTTCAGAATTAATGTAAAAAAATAAAAAATATTGAATGCAAGAGAAAGAGGATTGAGAAGACGTCAAATTCTGAAGTTGCAAGTCTATAGGGAACCTTTACCTTTCCCCACTCAGGTATCCTAAACAACCTTCACCTCTTGGACCGCTGTCTCCACCCCAACGAACCTATCTCACACACTCGCGGGGGTCGGTGGCCGGTTGAGAGGAGTTGAACAGGTAGCGTGCTTCCGCTCGAAACAAAAAAAGGGGCGGGCAAGGCCTGAAAACTCCCCCGTTCATGCCGAAAACTCCTCGTGTCAACCGTCCACCGACCCTACAATCCCACGTCATCCTTGACCCGTTCACACCGAAAGCTCTGTCTTATCACCTCCCACCGACCACGCAGTGTTACGTCACATCCACGTGTTTACACCGAAAGTTTCGCCTAATCACCTCCCACCGACCACCCTCTACCACTCCTAGTCGCGAGCGTCGTTGGCAGGTTGAGGGGCAGCACAATTAACTTGTCAACCTGCCACCGACACCCGCCAAAGCGTCGTTACCCGAGCTGTTAACCGTGATACGCACAAACACGTCACATTCCAGTGCAGCGTATACATTGTGGGCTACCGATTCCGCGCTCTACACGAGAGAGTACCACAGAAAAACAGTACAGACACTGCAACACGTCGCCTCGAAAACTCCGCCACATATGAGACATCACCACGAAAACTTCGGCAGTTATGAGTCATGCCGAAATCTCCGCCGATCAGCCGCATCGGATCAATTTCATTTGGAAAGGGTCGTTTTAACCTGCTACCGACCCCCGCGAGTGCCTGAGATGCTGGTGCCGCGGTGTCGGCCCTGAGCTCCCAACAACAGGGGGGTTGCTACGGGCTCTGGATAATGATCGTTTCTCTGGCAAACGGGGTAGCAGCAAGGGCGGTAGGTCCGCCTCTAATCCCATCCCTCCGAAGGTTCAGCGGCAAGTCTAGAGCGGCGGGCTTGCTGCCGTGAAAAATTCTGATTGGTCACCTGCGGAAGTGGGCGGAGACTGGGCGGGGACAGATATCCGCCCCTGGTGCTGCGAGCGAGAGAGCTTGGAGATGTCCGCCATTTGACCTGCAGCGCGAGAATAGACACAAACGCTCCACCCTCCTCGTCTGCTATTGGCCGAATTCAAATGCCGCTTCGCTCAATCGACCTGTCGACAGCATCGATCGGTCAGAATTCAACCAGACGGCTTCAGGCCGCTTTTTTTTATTATTGTTTCATTTTCCATGAGTTTCTGCTGAATTTGTAACTATATGTGCCTCTCTTCATCTCCTCCGTAGTCAAGCGCTATAAAAACGTCAGAGCTACGCCATTTTGAACTCTCGCAGTACTTCTCTTTCGGTTTCCTGCTTTTTTAATGTCTTTTGAATTTTTTCTTGTGTGCACACTAAAGACATCAGATGCATTCATATCGTGCACACGATTTACGGTCTACGATTTTCAGAAGTCTCTCAAGAATTCGTTTAAAGTATGGAATATTTTTCACATCCTCGAATTCGTTTTCGCAGCTTGTGAACATTTTGAAGATATTTTGATGCTAAAAAATTGAAATCTCACTCCTGATTTGCTGTTTTCTTCCCGTTGATCTCTTCATCCGGGTTTACATGAGTTTGAAATGTTTGGTGTTGCATAAATAGGGTTTTATGAAGAGGAAATGGATCAATGCGAAAAATGTACATGAGAAATGAGGGGAAATCAAACCAGTCATGTGCGATTCGTAGATCAACTGAAAATATTTCCTACTAATCGAAATTTTCATAATCTTTACCAATTATTTTCGGAATTTTCAAAAATCTTGTGAATGTTTGAATGAGGAATTACAAAAATGTTGTGAATTGAAGTCTGTCTGAATGATAGTGTCCGCCCAGGCAGTCACTCTCATTCAGACGAACTTCTGTAATTCTCATTCATCCCTCATTCGGTCGGCGTGCGTGTCAAACGGCAGTCGAGAGGGCATTTGTTGGACATGTGAATCGACTAACCTGAATATTACACGAAGAAGGAGTAATACCCCTGTCAGCTGCTTGCAGCCCCTATAAGACTCTTCCAAAAAGGCTACATGGACGACCGTTCAACGCGCACGCCGACCGCTTGGGCGGACATTATCATTCGGGCAGACCACACATGTACTAAATGTTGTTCCATGTTAAACTCCGTTTTCGTAACTTCTGGAGTTTTATCGTGTTACTTTGCATTCCCATTTCTGTCTAAAAACTGCCGTGATTGCCAGCTTGTCGTGGAATATTTTAGAATGCTCTCCTGCAGACTGATGCCGGCTGGAGAAGTGTTGGATGCTGAGATCGTGGAGGATTGGCCACGTGCTGCACAAGTTCTCCGTTACTTGTGGAGCTACAAAAAACTGGAGGTGAGTTGTTACATGCAAACCAGACTCTCACATGAACATGATAAGTGGTTTTATGTAAGAGAGAATGTTTTAGGTAAGAAGTCAGACAAAGTTAATTACTGCTATTCAGATCTGATGTCCGTTTGTACGTGGAAAGAGATGGAGCGCTTGTCCCAATGAAGATGAGTTTTCTCTTAAATAACCTCTCAAGTAATCGATTTTAGACTGTTCTATGTGATGATTTTTTTTAGAAACGTGTGATCAACGATGTGGACGAGCCGCCATCTTGCCTTGTCGTCGGGGAGTCATCGGAAACCCGGCTTAGGAGTCCTGTCGATCGGACCTCGAGCTCCAGACCATTTTGGGAATGTGAGTTGTGATATTCAGTGAGCAATTTGAATGTCTCAAGTTACTTACTCAGAGCAGACAAGTCGCATACACAGTGTGGTGAGTAACCTACCCGAGGGGAACTTTCACAGGGTCGCCTTGAGTGACTTGCTTACCACATTGTGTATGTGACTTTTATGCTATGAGTAAGTAACTTAAGACGAACAAGTTACTTACTGCTTACCACAAATAGTTTTCCCGAAATTTTCTGAGAGGTTTTTGTATTTGTTGCGTTTTATATGCTTTTGACCTTTGTTTTTCTTGCTCTGCCCCTCGCTTCTCTGCCTACGGTTCGATTAAGATGCTTTAAATTCAATTTATCTCACCTTTATTCCAGTGTCAATCCGTAGTCTCATATCTCTTTATCTGCTCATCCTTCCGAACCCTGTTACCTCTAAACCAATCTCATGGATATTGAAACTAACTCTTTTAGACTTTGTGAGCCTTGTGGTCGTCATGCATGTATTCTGTTGTAGTTATCTGACATAGTCTATAGTCTTGATTGCGTTTGACGCAGCACGGTTTTCTTTTTGCATCTCAAACATTACATAATCATGAAGTGACTTCAAAGGATCTTTGGTTACACGTTAAATCTTTATTGTATAAGTAATCCCGAGAATTGTATAAGTAATCCCGAGAAATAAATTTGCATTTGTTAATACTTACAGTTTCTATAATGGGTTGCTCCAGATCTCTTTAGCGGGCTCACTCAAGAGCCAGGTTGTAACGGAGCAATTTTGGGTTTACGGCAAATCCAAAAGGCCGCTCAAATACAACGTGGTCCTGGGTGAGGCCGCTAAAAAAGAATTATTGAGCAGCGCGGGTGTTGGAGTAATCGCTTGCAAGGGCGTATTAGGGCAGGATGAAGGGTGAATATGAAAATTTGCGGCAGTAAGGGGGCGTAGTGTCAGGATGGACCAGCGGCCCTAGCAAGGCCGGTCACCGCCCGTGCAAGGCTAGCCACCTGCCTTTCCCCTCGGACTGAAGTGGCTGGTTTTCCTGACGTGTACTGCTTTGAACGGACGGAGCACGGACGGAGGCTCCGCCCCAAACACGCCCTTTTCGGCTATCCAGGGTGGGGCCCGAAACGTGAACCTGCCCTGCGTCCTCCTTCCTGCTGCCCCGTTTGCCAGAGTTGGTCGGTAATCCATTGCAGACAAGATCGAAAGATGCTCAAAACTTGCCTAAAAACCACCGTAACCTAATGTAATCGTCAGATGAACTGGAAACGGACATCAAATTCGTGTACAGCGCCCCATATAATCTATTAACCCCCCTTGAGCAAAGTTTTGAGGAATGGTTTTTCAACCTTCGGCGCCCCAAAAATGGCAAAAGTGGGGAACCTTATGCCATTTTTGAGGCGCAGGAAGTCAAGACACTTGTTTTTCCTTGAACTCTGCCTAGGGGGTTCTTTGATGCGCTGAAAAGATAATGAGGTCCGTTTTCAATTTTGTGGAAGATGACGATAGGCTTCAGTACCCACGGTGTCGTTCCCAGCTCGTAACTTGGTTCGTAGAGCTCTTCAGCAGCTACAAATTTAGATATAAAACTGGTATGAGTTTCATTGGAAACGGCGATTTTGACACGTTGCCATTTTCTAGTAGGGCCAACAACTGCAAATTGGAATGGTAACATATACCTCTGTCATATACGTTATTCACTATGAAGAAGAGTTCAGCAAAGTGTTTTCAAGAACTGAAACCTCTCATGGCGAGCGATATCGTCGTACATCATCACAATTATGTTGTTCTCAGGCACTCCAAAACTCCTCATCATTTTATATGCGTGCGCAACAGCGGCCTGAATTCTCACAATATTGAGTCATTCTATTTTACTGCAGTTACCTCTTTTCTAGGAAATTACTCATGAAAATATAATGCATTCAAAAACATGTTCAGAATTCTGACCTGGTGACGATAATTGTCCCAACCATTCGAACCGGCCACGAGCAGCACGTAGAGTTCACCATTTGGAGAAGTTTCGGCGTTTTGGCTTGAGCTTGAAATCGCATTGATAGTCTCTTATAGTGGTCAAAATCTATTAGTTAGGTCTTCCGGTCAGAAAAACGGTGAACGTTTAAGCTAATCAGACATAGTCACTGACAGCGCGTTAGTCCGTCAACGATGAAACTTTTCTGGCTAGCAGGCACGTCTTTGGTTTCATCCATAGCAGACGACAAGCAGCAGGCGTCAGCGATCAGAGGAAGACGTCAGTTCGTGGCTGAAACGTTGGCGCATGACGCTCGACGGCTGGCGCATGCAACGTGTGCGAGGACGGCCCGTGGTTAACGATGGTATTGATAGTATTAGTCACAGCCGCTACTGCCGCTATGCCTCCATCGTCAGCGACTGACCGGCTGCAGTGGTCGCTGGGGCGTCGCTGAGGATTCAGATCAATAACAAATCCTGAAGATACAACCCCTCCCCAACGTCACTTGACGCTAGGACGCCTGCTATGGACGGAGCCTTTGAGTGATGTGTGCTGTTTTGCAATTGCTTGTATTGCATAGGCAGGGATCGCAAATAACTGCTCCCTATCCATTTGACGTTTTTGAAGCTACACACTTTGATACTGCTATAGGCAGACAGGAGTGGACTCTAAGGCTCAATTCGTAGCTCCTTTACCCTTTCCCTTTCTCCAAATCTCTGACAAAGGACTGCTCTACCCTTCCCATGGCGATTTGGAAAACCAGGTTGTGGTTTCTGTACATACCTGCTAATATTCTACGTACTGCGCTTCTCTGCGCCGAATTCCGGTCCGCAATTGCGTCTCGACACGCTTGGCGGCCGCACGCGCTCGAGCCAATCGGGTTTCCAGCGCCAGAGCCAACTCGATTTGGCTTTTTTATACGAATTTCTCCAATTTTTCTTAGTTTCCAGTTTCCAAAACCCACCTATAGTCAGCAGATCGGCGGCTGCGGCGCTAGAAGCACTTTCGACTGGGGAGCGTGCGGCCGCAAGACGTGTCGGGACGTCATTGCGGACCGGAATATTTGGGCCAGATAAGCACAGTATTTTACCGTACTCTGCCAACGCGTAGCTAGATGCCTTCGAGGGCGCGGCTTGAAACGCCGCCCCACTCCATGTAGCGGTAAACTACTGGTTTTGGCTACGATAGCTAAAACCCGCATATTCTTGTGTCGAGGCTACAAGGGTGCAAATTCTGCGCGTATTGTACGTAAAACGAAGGCTAAATTTGGAACATTCATCTCTCTGACGCTAAACCCGTATATTCTCGCTATAATTCTGTAGCGAGAACCTACGGATTTAGCGACAGCCTGTGTTGAAATGCAATCTCAAACCCGCGCTAGCTACGCGGAACGTAGGAATGCTGTTCGAACAGTCCTGGCCTAGTCAACCCACGGATAGCTTGACACTCTGTGGGTGGTCGTGGAGGGCGACTCTCTGGAAGACCTTGCTAGGGATAATTTTGCAGCTGGGATGCTGCAGGCCGTAGGGCAAGAAACGGCGATGCGCTCAATCGCAGCGGGAATCGCCTTTCTAGTACGGATCAAGACTGGGTGGGTCGATCGACCGAGTGCTTCTACGAGAATAAGCGGAGAATATGCGGGCGCTGCAGCTAAAACTTCACCAACTGAGGCTTAACTTCCCGTAACTTACGTGAATTCTCGTGCCAAAATCAGAGTAGATGCCTCCGAAACCCTGGGCATCTCTGGTTTTCGTGTGAGGCATCTAGCTACGCGTTGAAATCTGTGGAAGAATCTGTGGAATCTGTAGAAGAAAAACAATGTCTCACTGAAGACTAAAATGCGGTTGTTTCGAGCGCTAATAATTCCGATTCTACTGTATGGTTCGGAAACATGGACTCTACTAAAACCAGGCCTTGTCAAGCTGGAAGTCTTCCATTTGCGGTGCCTGCGACAGATTCTTGAAATCACGATTCGTGACCGTATTTGCAACGATAATTTAAGGAGCTGTACGGATCAACTGCTGGTTGAAGAGCAACTGAAGACAAGAAGATTACGGTGGTTTGGACATGTATGTCGAATGGATGCTGGCCGGCTCCCGTACAGTATGCTGTGACGGAAGCGCCCGCCATCGTGGAAGATCCAGAGAACGGGCCCGAAGAAGACGTGGCTCAAGCATATAGAAGAAGATCTAAAAACCCAACGGTGCTGTGTTCTTAACGCTAAACTTATTGCTGCAAACCGTACTGAATGGAAGCGTATCGTTCAGGCCGCACGAGCTCCCATGCCACCTACAGCAGTGTATTGGTTGAGAGGGCATCCCGCTCCGCCAGACGCCAGCTAACGGGATGAGTGAGTGAGTGAGTGAGTGGGTGAGCTACGCGTTGGCGGAGTAAAGCAAGCTCATATGGAAGTGGCATATGAAGACGGCTACTCCAACGCAAGAGATTGTGCACAACCAAGCTGGTCCCCCACCATTATCGACCATTGATTTTATCCGGTGCCTATAAGAAGAAACATAAAAATGGAATACCGATAAATAGATTACTGGGGCAGAAGAAGACGACTGACGGTTGATTTTAGAGCAATACGAACACCTTCATGCAGGTTCACAAAGTTCTCCAGACGAATCCCCTGAGACGGTCATCTCGAGGCTTGCCGAATGTAACGAGAATATCTCCAGAAACTTCATAAAGGCTGACTGCTCCAATTCGAGAGTGTATAAAGACGACTCCAGCGTTCTTTTCGAGAAGTAACGTTAATACACTATTGGTGAAGGTGTGCATCTTCGAGCCTGCTTCAATTCTGGTAATAACCCAACACATTTTCTGCATCAGGACATTTGTTTCGGCAGAAGAAAGAAGCCCGTGGACGCGCACAATGGTTTATCCCCCTTTTGAGGCCATTTAGGGTAGGGCGGTCATTGTCCTGTCATCGTGAATTCGCTTCGCTATGTGTCCAGTGACAGTTGATAAGGTGGATTCGCCTAGTCGTACGATCTTGTAGGCGTCTGCGTTGAGCACTATGGCAAGTACACACCATCAGCATAGCTTGGAAGAATAACCTCATCTTCGTTTGTGACATCATCAACGTCGGTAGTGCAGGTTAGCGTTTTCAAACATGTGAGTCCCTCCACTTTCACGTGAATTGCGGGCAACAAAATTTTCCCCTTCGACTAACAAGGGGTGCGTTCCAAGAACATTCCCATGGCTAAAGATTCCCATGGAAACATAGCCACGGCCTCGTGGAAGTGAATCGCAGTTCTAAATCGTAGCCATGGGAAGCAATTTTGTCCATGGAAAGGCTATCTGTCCTGCCACGGCGTCATGGGAACATTCTTGGAACGCACCCCAGCACGGCTACCACATAAGATGATTAAAGAAAATGTCAGGGGTGCAATGTTCAAACAGATACAGGCAGGAAAGAAGCAGTACAAGACCGTTGATGAACTCTGAAGCCCTGCTCGTGAAGCCTGGAAGAAAATTGAGTCTGGACGGCTTAAAAACTTGAACAACTCTCAGCCAAATCGAGTACTCGACCTCATTTCTAATGGTGAAAATTCGGTGCTCTTTCGGAATAGACGACCCACCGAAGAATACAATGAAATTAGCAGTTGTTTGGGCTCTACCGACTTCTTGGTTGGTCACTGTCCCTGGAATCGTACAAGACCCCCCTGGAAACGGAGTTATGGCCCCTCGAAATTCAGCTAGGTAAGGATTGTGAACGAGTTGTTCGAGAATTGTAACTCCCGTTTTTTGCAGCCGATGTGTGCGAGCTGACCTGAGTAAAGTAGGACGTGGGCGGAGTGGCCCAATGGGCTGGCTGGCCCACGGGATTTTCACCCACTTACTGGCCGTTTTTTTGTCGCATTTCCTTCCCTAATCCTCTTAGAGAGACACAAAGCTTACGTTTTATCCAAAAAATGTGCAACTTTTTCTTCGTGAACACTGCCTTTAATGCGGAATCGCTGGGCCTGGAGCTGACAGTGCTCCTTCACTGGTATTAGGCGGGTCTCAGTATGCAGGTGCTCGATTGGGGAACTCCTTGCACATCCGGTGGCGGTACGGAGAGCAGCATTTTGTACTCGTTGCATCTTTGTCCAGGAGGATTCTGAGAGGAGATGCTGCCAAACCGGTGCGGCGTACTCCAGTGCGGGCTGAGGAATTGCCTTATACGTTGTGAGTATAGTCTCCTTGCTGATACCCCACGAAGTGCCGCCCAGGGCCCTGAGAACGTTTAGCTTGGCCTTTATAGTTTCGATACAAAGGGTACATATAAGAAAACCTAAACAGGCAGCAGCGACCGTTTATCCATACGTGTTCGGATGTGCTTTACCAGTTTCATCATGTTTCCGCGTCCCAACTTTGTGCGTATTCAGCACGCGTTGGGGTAACTGCAGTTGAGTTGTCCGACAGTCTTCACTTAAAGGCAGTGTCCACGATAAAAACCATGTCTGATTTTTTGGTGGAGATCGGCAGCAGCGGGGCCTAGCGGAACCCTAACGTTGAAAAAACTGAGAAAAATGAGCTCGAAACGGTGCCCTACGGCCCCAAAGTTGGACACCCGTCAGCTCGTCACCCCCATATGCACTTTCCATGCCCACCGACGTGAACAAATGAATGCTCGAGATTGTGAGATGAGCGATGGTTTCCGATCAATAGCCCCGCTCTTCGGTTCATTCTCAACTTCTCCCTCTAATCAGGTCAGCTCGCATACATCGGCTGCAAAACACGGAAGTTGCAAGCCTCGGACAACTCGTCCACCATGTTTCCTTAGCTCAATATTTGAGGGATCATAACTCCGTTTCCTGAAGGTCTTGTGCGATTTCAGAGATATCATTGGAATCAGCATGGGGCCGTTTTCAAGAGAGGCAAAAAAACAGAAAAAAACGATTTCTATCGTGAACACTGCCTTTAACGGCTGTGCAGAGTCGCGAAGACCGGCGGCACCGCGCCGGCCCAGAAGCTTGGGGCGTGCTCTAGACCTGCCGCTGCGTTTGGCGCGAAGACTTCGCGGATATGCAGCGCCGATGACGCTAACGTGGCTTTATTACAAATACATTGGCCCTCATTCATTCCACATCAAATTTCGCTATAAGTAGATTTTACTGCTTTGATATGCTCCAAGAGTTCACGAAAAGCCTGGAAACATCTTCTTTAAAATAATTCGCTTAGAGATCTGTAAAGTGAAGTTGGAATTTGAGTTCAGTAGAGTGTTTATGCTTCGAAATATGAATTTCGAAGCACCATAAATAGCAGACGGTTTGCGGTAGTCGCATAAATCGCAACTGTCACAAATGGGGAACAAAAAACTAGTAAAACTAAAAACTGAAAAATCAAAGTTGGAATAAAACGGCAGAAGGTCACCAGAAGATCGAATTCATGGGTATGTCATAAAAAAGAGGCATAATTCGATCGACGGCAGCATTCCACGGAAATGGTTGGGATCATTTTCCGGCGCTGCTCGCTGACGGGGTCGCTCAGGGAGACGCTTCTCTCGCAGCGGCAAAACACTGCGAGTTGCCCGCGTCGCTGTCGCGCGACACGATGCTGATCTCGTCCGCCTCTTGACATCCCACAATTTCCATCACTTCCGCTCCCCAACGAGACTTGCCGCAGTGCTACTTTTCAGAGCGCTTTACGTTTGGGTGAAGAAAAAAAGCTGTACTCCCTGCCGAACACGTCATGACCTATTTGCTGGCAACAAATGTTATGAAATACATATGGGAAAACGGTCGCTGCTGCCTGTTTAGGAGGCCCCTGTGATACAAAGTGTATATATCGTCAATCACTGGATTGGGGGGGGGGAGCCGCGACGCTGCTTGGCGGGGAATGACGCGCTGCCGGCGCCACTGTGGTGGGGCCGGTCATGAGATGAAATCTTAAAATCAGTGTCCACGATAAATTTCGTCCTCGGTTTTTCGCCGGAAATTGAAAGTTCAGGGTCTCATTGGAGCACTGGGGTCGAAAGAACGAATGAAAACGAGCCCGAAAGAGCTCCATACGGCTCCGAAGTCCGCTCACGCTAGCCCTTCCGCTCGCGGTCGAGTTTTCCGAGGAACAGTTTAGTCTGCTTTTCATTTGCATTGGAGCGCGAGCGCGGCTGAGTTTTAGTATTGGGGCACATTTGCGCACGCTATCTACTTCAGGCCCATGCCCGCGCAACTCATCCATCGTTGAAATGTGGCTTTCAAGAAGAAGAGCTGATTTTGGATGTTTCGCAGCGTTTTTCATGATTCTTTCTTCACTGATGGAACAGTCAGACTTTAAACCTTCGTTCTTTGGTGAAAACACGAAAAACGATTTTTCATCGTGGACACTGCCTTTAAAGACCGTGGTCGCGATAAAATATATTTGTCTTCTTTATGTCTCCTCTCTAACCCATTTTCTGGGTTTAGAGTAGTGGGACCTATGAGAAAAAATCGCGAAAAAACCGCTGTTTCGGGCCGAATTTGAAACCTGAATTTTATTGTCTTTTGATGATGGACGAGCAGACTCCACATCATCGGCTTCGATGATCTCTAGTATCAAGAACATCAGCTGGCTTGAAGTTGAATTTCAATATATTAATGTACTCATCTAGTCAAAAACATTGACAGAAGTGCTTGCTTTCATTGTTCATCTGTTTTTATTAGGTAAATTTGCATTTATTTCTTCCACTGAATGTCAAAAATTTTTGACTGCCCGGCATGCGACTGCGATCTTTTTGAGCGGCGCTGTGCACATGTGCACAAACTGGCATCTTTGGGCCCTGGAAACTCTAATTCTAACCCGTTCTTCTGCACGCTAACTCCATAGTTTTCAGCTATTTTCGATCTGAGCTGATTGTTATAGCTTTTTCGATAACGTTTTTCATCTTTACCACTGCCTTTAATTCATTTTTGCAGTTGCATCCTTGAAGGTTAGACAGGCACCCCTTGCCCTCCCTAACACTCGAGCAAGAGTGCATGGTGAGGGTTATCCAACCCCCATTCGAATAATTCAAATATAAATAACACTTTTGTTTCAAAGTTTTTCTGCATTAGATCCTTGCATATGATGAAACTACTAATCCTGTACAAGTTTAAAACCATAGGATTGAACATTACGGGTGGGTGAATGGGATCACTATCTGTCATGCTGACTCAACCTCTTCGAAACCCACCGCGCACGTGAATGTCGCCGCTGCTGTCGACCTGCTGTGAAAAGTGGGTTTGTCTGGGTGGCACAGGAAATATTCATAGTTCATATGTCATTTATTTGAGCGAGTAATCAACTCACACGTTAGGGCTAGGTTCCGAGGCTGCATATGCTGTTAGTGAAGCAATCCACAGCAGCAAATTCATCTGAAACAAAAAGGCTTTTCCAACATGCAGGGGATTAACTCGGAATGTTGATCGAATCCACTGCTCGGGAGCAGTTCGGCTGGTACACGTGACGGGCGCGGCGGAAAACCGCTGGAGCGCGTCCTCGTTGGGACGCGTCAACCATGGGGCCTCTAACAAGAAAAATAGTTGCCGCTCAGTTAACGTGCTCCAACGGTGACGTGCCCGCAGCGGTTTCCCGCCGCGCGCGTCACGTGTGCCAGCCGAACCTTACCCAATGCTCTGTGAACTCTATCAACATCCCGAATAACTCGTTGAGCTAACGAGACACTCGTCACTCTTAATAGAGTTCCCATAGAAATTTTGGAACTTCGTTAACTTCATCACAATTGTGACCACCAGGCCGATTTAGGTTTGAGATTCCAAAAATGGACTATCAAAGGCTGGAAACCCTACGGTCAGGTTGCGGCCTAGAAACACATTGGCGATTCTGCATTGTTTTCGACAAATATCAAGGTTACACAGCTGTAAACTAGATTTCAAAAGATTTGAGAAGGTAGGAAAGAGGAATGTTCCGTGATACTTTAGCGTAGTGGCTGATAGGAGAGCGTGTGGTGCTCTCACGACCATCAGTTTTAAATTTGAGCAATAAGCCGCACCATCTACACCCTTTGAGGCCACGCCCCTCATTCTAAAATTCTCAAGTCACTCAAGCTTCATTGTTTAAAAGATGACACAAAAAAGTGACTTAGAAAATGCGTAAAGTACTGTATACAACCTACCGCAATCAGTTTAGGTTTCATCCCATTTAGCAGATGACCTTGGCTTTTCTGAACGGAACTGACGGTCAATGCTTCCCTAAGCGCAGGTCGCGAGAGCTACCGAAAGTTTGCTATTGGCAACCAAGAACATCTGTCTATTGCCCCGAACGACATTGCTGTTGTCCCGAAAGCTCTCTCTGTTGTCTGCCTGCGCATACCATACCCTGCCTGATTTCGCTCATCCAGATGAAGTGGCCCTACAGTTTCTTTGTCATCACTTCTACCTAACAAGCAATAGAGATGAAAATAATAAAAAAGAGTTCTTCATTATGAAAACTCTGGAATAAAATTTTTCGTAGACATTGTGAACCATGCCCCTAAGCATCTTTCCATATCTTAATAGGATTTTGCTAGATTAAACTTTCTTCAAACGTCCTAAATTTGTGCACTTTCATATCAGTGACAGACAGGATGAATGTATCGCTTGACAAAGGAACAATGATCTGCATCGGTCCAAATTCATGAAGAATATTGTCCGTATCTTTTCGGCGTCTATAGTTAAACTGCACATTATTCCGTCCCGAGCTTTTAGCTGAGAGGGAAGAACATTTCAAATTTTCAGGTGATTAGCGGAACAAGGAGACTACTACTACGCTCATGTAGCTCATACCCATACACATACGACCACAAGATGAATCGGGAACCACCGTTTTTAATCCATCACCAAAACTTCCTTGCAATCTAGATTCTTTACAAACCGCGCAGGCTCGACGTACTTGAAGCTCATTAAGTCTGAGACAATGTCGCGCACACCCCAGTGTTTTGAACGCGAATTCGCCGCTAAGCTACTATAATCGCGATATACCATATACGATTTTTTCGCACCCTTTAAAGGCAGTGTTCACGATAAATTTCACTTCCGATATCTCCACGGTTTACGGAAGGTCTGGTGCCCAATATAGCGAGGCATGCTTAAAAAGGACACGAAGGACGCGTTTTTGAGCCAAAATAGGCTCTCCCTTGTTTACGTTGATTGTTGAGCGTGGAGGAATTGACCGCTAGAAAGATGATACCTATCAGTGCAATGAAGCGATCAGCTCACTTATCAGCACATCCTTTACTTGATCATTCCTATGATCCGAGTCTTCATTTGTTCCTTTCGAGGGGCGGATCTGGGGCCCGGGGCGTGTCTGGGGCACCAAAACGCTTGCTTGCAGCCGTTATTTTGCCACTCCTGGCTCGTTTTCTACCGTTCCTTTGGCACTGGGAGCCTAGGATCCTTCTCCCCTATCATTTTACTGTGGAAAGTCAACAAGGATGATCATCGTGAACACTGCCTTTAAGTTTTGGAAATAATCATCTTTCATTGCACCTATTCGTATGGCTCTTATTTTACTCCTGTTACTTTTATTCATGAGTGTTTGTGTGTATTTCTATGCGTAAATGACGTCTGCCTCAAGTGGCGCACTTCCAGTTGGGTCGCGCAAACTTTTCACGACGCGTCGCGCACTTCCAGTTGGGTCGCGCACACTTTCCACGGCGCGTCGCGCACTTCAAGTTGGTTCCCAAACACTTTGAACGGCGCGTGGCGCACTTCCAGTTGGGTCGCGCACACGTTACACGGCTCGTCTCGCACTTCCTGTCTAGTACCGCACACTTAACACGACGCGTGACGCACCTCCAGTTGCTTCCCGAACACTTTATACGGCGCGTGGCGCGCTTCCAGTTGGGTCTCGCACACTTTACACGACGCGTGGCGCACTCCCAGTTGGGTCCCGTACACCCTTTCGTGCGTTGGGCGCACTCCTAACTGGATCCCACACATTCTCCGGCCAACTCTTAGCCGTTTATTATTATGTATTATAGACCACATAATCGCCATCAGCACCTCAAATACACCCCATAGTGAGATTTTATGCTGGATCTAAAACGTTTTTCGAAGCTCCTCCAAGGAGACCTGATTTATGTGTATAAGGTAGACACTCTAACAACTATTGTGGGCTCGTGGACTCCTTGAGCGTGCAATTTATTGAGCCCTAGCGTCTAATTTTTCAAAAACCAAGAAACTGATCCCATTGCCAAGTGCAGAATGTCAAATAGCCTTTTTAAGCAATTTTTAGCGAAGTATATCAAAGTGAAGGTGTGGCATTCAACTCAGTTTCAGAAATTAGTAACTTTGACAGGCGGCAACTTGTTTCTCAGATAACCTCAAGAAAATTTGATTTCAGATTCGGAGAGAGCGTACCAGAATGGACCAGAAAACGCTCATCATCTTTCTCATCCGGCTGGACGTCATGCTAGGTTTCCTAGTTAATAGCTGTCTCGTTTTCGTCGTCCGCGGTGCGCTGCATCTGAGGTATACCGCGCTGCAAAGCCAGTCGCTCCCCCATCAGGGGTGCGCGAAAGAATCGAACCAAAAAAAATTCGGTCAAAAATCCGAAATACACTTTTTAAAAATTTTTCGGTCATTGAAAAATGGTGGCACTCCAAATGCCAAAAATTTTGGTCGGGGAACGAGAGTCTTAATTTTTTGGTTTCGAGTTTTTGGAAAATTTTTCGCACATCCCTGTCCCCCACACTCCGCGAGGTTTGCTATTCGTCAAATTTGACTCTGGGCTCAGATGGTGTCGGCATTTTGCGGCGATCGAAGTATGGGGGAGTCCGGGCGTAGTTGCCCTTACAAGGGAACCAGAATAAGTCATAGTGACCTGCCCATTTCAAATCAAATGTATTTTTCTAGAACCATTTTCGGACGAAAAGTCCGAAAATGCCCATCGCAGCTGCCTAGAGCCACTCTGAAAAAAGTTATGAGCGTTTTTTGAAGCTTCGCGGCAAGCCTCCATGGAATTTTTAGGGTGTTTTTAAATTTTTCTCTTGAATTTGCTAAAAACATGTATGTAGGGGTAATCTGGGGTGCTGAACACGAATCTGGGGTTTGCTTGCCCAGTATTCAAGGTTTACTGTAGGTTACGGTAGGTAACATGCCATTTAGGAAGTTAAACCTACCTCAATGTTCCGATAATCGACAAATGGACATCAAATTCGTATTCAGCACCCCAAATAACCCCCACATAGATTTTTTTAGACAAATCTGAGACTTTGACCAAACTACCGTATACCCACCGTAATCTACCGTGAGCTGTCAAAAATCGATAAACGGACATCAGATTCGTGTTCAGCACTCCAAATAACCTGCACAGAAATAACTTGAGCATATTCTATAGAAGCACTCCGGAAATCGTCAAAAGTCGCGATTTGCCATCAAATTCTCCCACGATGGGAATCTGTGCACGAGTACAGTCGAAAACTTCGGAAAATCGATAAATGAACCCCTGATTCGTGATCAGCTCCCCAAATAACCCCCCAGGGCAAATTTGAAGTCAAATCTGGAATTTTTTTTGAACGCTTCCAGAGCCCTGTAATTGTTATAAATAAACGCCCAACCAAAAATCCGTACAAGTCCAAAACGCTGTTGGTCTGCGCAGAGTTTGGAAAATGTTCATTCGCACTAACTTCGCTTAGTGGGGTAGTTTCAGGCGCTGACCACGATTATGAGGCCCGTTTCCGGATTTTCGTAAAAATAATGCGCTTTTTGGAAGGTACAATAAGTACGAAAATCAGAGAAAAAATGCCTATAACTTTTTCCAGAGTGGGTCTAGGCAGCTGCGATGGGCATATTCGGACTTTTCATCCGAAAATGGTTCTAGAAAAGTACATTTCATTTGAAATAGTCACTTTGACTTATTGTGGTTCCCTTGTGAGAAGCGCCACAATGCAAGAATCCATGTTTTGGATGAGAAGAAAAACATCTTAAGGCCATAAAGACGACACAAAAAAGCCTTACGCATTCAATTCCTTCACAAAAATACTCGACTAACAAAAGATATTTATTTGAAAATAATACGAACAAATATATGCACCTTTAACAACATCTACTTTTCTTCACTCCGATATGCAAATAAGTTTAAGCAAGTGGTTTAGCCGTGAACAGCACCGTTGAGGAATAACAAAGCAGAGTTCTACACAATAACAAAAACCAACCTTTCCTCTAGAAATAATATTATAATAACTGCATGCTTGTTTAAAATACTGAACTGGTACTAGTCATCATCTCCAGCAGGTTTTTGTAGCACAAGGACACAACTTCAAAGAAATAGTTCCCTTTCCGACAAATTCATAACTACAGGAAACACGCTCATTTTGTTAGTTAATTACGTAAGCGGGAGGTGAACAAGTGCACTTCAAATGGCCAAAAATTGGTCAGAAAACGCTTGTAAGCACAGTGCACACCTAAAACAAATTGGAAATCTTCGTAAAATTGTAAAGGTGACAGCTCTCATGTAACACCTGTCAGGCCCGAAATCCCCAAGTCAGCAAACATGGACGTACAAAAAGAAACCAATGGCCACAGCTCACAAAAGAACCAAAGGCAAACTCACAACCGATAGCAATTCACATCGAAATTTTCTATTTTCCGACTTTCTCCTTTCAATCTGATTCACTCTAGCGCTACGGGCATTGGTCATAACGCGTTTGAAACCGCTAAAAGGGCGGGGGTAGGTGAGGGCGAAGGGCCGTGATTGAAGGGTACAACGGCTACCACCAATCACAGCCCTTCACTCTTCTCCCGCCCTTTCGCGGCTTAGGTGTCGTTTACACTTTCACAGACGAGCAGCGCGGCAAAGTGCAATTCTATAATATTGATCTGGCCGCGTTGCGCGATCAGTATTATAGATTGCACTGGGCCGTGCCGCTTGGCGGCAGAAACATAATCCACGCCATTCACATTACGACGGCCACGCCAGAGCAACGAATGAAAATAAAGACAGGGGAAGGCACGAGATAACTCGTCCACTCGTTAATTAATCTTTCAAATTTAGCCAGTTCTGAGGGTTCCTGTTCCTACCTATCCTCTATTTCGAAATGAATTTTACTGCCGTTGATCGAGTGCGTGCGTATGCTATGTCTCCTTCTCCCCCCACACTTTTTCGCTGTCTCTCCCCTCGCTCCGCCCAAGCCCGTTCTGAAAAAAAAACTGAATTTGGGTCTGAAAAAGGGAATACATGTCTTGAGCGACATCAGAGATGGTCATTAGCGTTGAGTTTTTCCAAGATACGGTAAAAACAAGAAAAAATCTGGAAAACGAAATTTCACTACAAGAATCTGAAAGAAAAAACCAATTTAACACCAAAAATATATCCAGTCCACCTATGCTGAAGAAGCTCGTCTGCTGCTCACATTCCCATAACAACGCAGCTATGACTCCTCAGAAAAAGCGCTTGGAATTGAGCGGGGTGTGTTTGGTGGACGAGTCGTCTCGCACATGTATCCTCTATTTCAGAGCCAAACTTACTCTGCTCCGTCGCGACCTGGTGCGGAGCTAAGGGAGAGACAGCGAGGAAGTGTGGGGGGAAAGAAGACGCAGCTACGCGCGCAGGCGCACGCAACAAGCGGAAATAAATTTCACTCTGAATTAAAAGATATTTCTTGTGGTTCGCAAGCGATGGACAGAAATTATTATATTGACCTAAATTTTCCACCCGTTTTGTCACTAATTTGTTCGAAAACTCGTCCCAAGGGGTGGTCCTGGACTTCTTTGTGTGAGGGAGCGGTCAATGGTTCCCATCGAGCAACTCAATCGAATGTGGAAAGTCGCACTTGAAAAATGTTTAGAAGGGAGAGGCTTCTTCAAAATTCGACAAATAACTCCAAATGTGAATGAAATGCACTGTACTCCGCAAACACTGACTTTGCTTGTTGATCGTGTACACGGAATGGAAGCCGCCTAGGATTATTTGGCCGGGTTTAATGTGACGCGCACCGCGTTCCAGCGACGACGTCAACGCAGCCGCGTTGCATATACAAGCCGAACTGTTACTAGGGGCCTACCGTTCTGTGTATTCGATCAACAAGCCTGAAGGTAGAGTTCGCGATAACATCGTCTGTCGTGTCTTGCACCTAATGTTTCGGTTCTCTTTACTATAGCAGTGGTAGAGAGCAGCTCCAACGAAGCTTAAAATTGATTACTGTTTTCATACCAGCTCTTTTTTCATGTCAAGTGCATACTATGTCGCTTGTTAAACAAATGTTCCGAATACTGTGGCCTCAGAAGTCTAAGGCGTCGTTTATACCTCCGCCGTCGAGAGGGACGGCGAAACGCAAACCCATGACATTGATCACGCGGGGCTGCACGATTAATGTCATAGAATTGCACTTCGCCGCGTCACTCGGCGGCAGGAGTATAAACGACCCATAACAGCTAGAGCCTCTTTTTGCACTGCCCCATAACACATAAGATTTTCTCGCGCTGCGGCTGCGGGAAAGCGTATTTCCTCTCTGATCTCCTCAATCCGAAAGCGGCGTTTTTTCGTACTATTCAAATTTTTTTATAGTTGCTCCGAAAAGAAAGAAAAACTACCACGTTATGGTCAAAGACGGCGACGACTTTTCATCGCGAACCCTGCTCCCAAGTGAGATCGATCAAAGCACGATCTGAGCCTAAACCGTAATCTTCAGCACTCCGTTTTCACCAACAGACACGCTACGCTCATCGCTAGCAGCAGGTTCTTCCTCGACGTCATCTTCGTCTCCACTTCTGTGCAGAACCGACACGTCCACATCGATGCCGCCGCCCTTAAACAGAAAATTTACTGGGCATACCAGCAGCTTTCAGGAAAACACCTTATGGAATGGGGCTTGTTCACGTCACTAAACCTAGCGCGATGCCGCAGTGAGTAATGCGGTGGATATTAACTTTCAATAAAGATGATTCTGTCGCGTAAAGTTGTCGTGACTGGTGGTAGGTTGCCCGAAGCAATGCCCAGTCCATCTCACCTTCCAGCTGATCACTTGAGCGGAGCATTGTCCCGGATCTCAACGAGGCCACAATCGGTACGGATCGAACTGATACTTTGCCTTCCTTATCGCACGCTGTCGCGAACCCGTTACGCGTATGCTAAAACATTTGCGCACCGAGTTTGCGCCAACGCACAATAAGAAACGCAAAGTACTTATTAGGGCGATCCGTGCCGTCTATGCGTCCCCACGTTGGTGATCAGACTTTTTGGAAGATCACATATTTTAACGTTCCCTAGAATAATTTTTTTCGTCAATTTTGGAGCTCTCTGCAAAGTTGAAGTTGCGGCGTTTCTCGCAGCGACAGAAGCGCTTGAGGAGACAATATCGATTACGCTGGGTGACAGCGGCATGGAGGGCGACGAATGGTCACCGCAGTGTTTTGACGCCGCGACGGCCTTGTGTCACTGCCAGCGAGCTACAACGCCGCAAGGACAATGTAAGGAATCATTCTCGTCGCCGCGTCAAGGCTGGTGCTCGACAACTACTCGCATGTTACTGTAACTCTGCAGACTCCTTATGTATGCGGCGTGCCCTGCCCACGTCTCCGGCAAACATCACCAATCTGACGAACAATGACAAGTGACTTTAGGAGTACCATAAAGTCCCGTCGCTGCAAAGGCGCCGCAGCATGCAATGGAGGATTATTGATCATGCGGCGCCGGACGATCGATTCGCCTCCTACCGCGCCTTTCAGCGGCGGGACTCTATTCCGCCGAGGCGTCAGGCTTAATGCGGCAACAAGCACCTTTTTCGAACATTATTGCCGCGATGTCGATTGCCGCTATCTGGCAACGACGCAGGGCCGTCGCGGTGTCAAAACACTGCGGTATACTCTCACTACCTTCCGCGTCGGTCGCCGCCGTTGCCCGGACTGATTGATATAGCATCCCTCTGCGTTTCTAGTTGCTGCGAGCAACGCCGCGACTTCAACTCTGCACGCCCTTTATGAGTGATTTAAATCGTGTTAGCTATAGTGGGAGCCATCGCTTGTCATATGGCTGCGAACCACTCGAGCAGCCTGCGCGACGTCGTGTACTTTCTCTGTAGATGGCTTCCTTACGACGCGTCAAACGACGAACAATGAGCTAGCATTTAGGCGCCCAATAAATCTGACGACCGCGCACACTACTTCGCGCAAGCTGCTGGATGGTCCGCAACCGATGGCCCCACTGCAGCTTCGTTGAAGGAACTAGTTCGAATTCTCAGAAACCTCAATGTTCCATATCATAAGTCGAAAAACCGGTCTTTCGAAAAAAGGGTGAGTTTCGAGTAATTCGGAAAGTCGAATTATCGAAGAAAAAGGAAATTTGAGCCATGGCCTATGCAGTGGGCGGAGAACGGGTGTTTGTAGTTGCATCGCTGCAATAGCATGATTCGAATGAAAATCGACGTGCGTTGCAATAACGATCACTTCTCGTGATTCTAACGGTAACGCATCGCACGGCGATCATACTCTGATATAGGCCCAAAGTCCGTCCTGTCCGTGATTGCACCAAAAGTCCGTAAAAATAGATTTTCAAGTTGAAACATCTGTTAATATCTGTGACATTTTTGAACAACTCTCGGTGACGAATTGATTTGACGTGATTGGGTTGGAGAAAGCTTTACATCAAATTCATTCAGAACCGTATTTTCTTGATGAGCTTACCCACAAGATTCGAGGAAAGCGCTCACTTCAAGGAACATCGATAGTCAGAAAGGATATCTATTTATTGAAAGGAAATACTGACAATGAAGACACATATTGAATAACAAACCGAAGAAAGAAAAGAGAAACGACAACAGAAACAGTTCCACTATCACTGTGAGCTGGCGAAAGCTCTTCACATTCAAATCAACGAAACAGTTACATACGGAATGTAACAGTGATATTGGAAAAAGACGAGGAAACTGAATGGATGAGAGAGATTCAACGGTGGCAGCAAACGACAAGAGGCTAACAAAAAAAGGTGGATCACCCATAAAATTACCAGGATATCCAAAAAAATCACCTCATCCAGTGGAATGCCTACTACTACTTTTATGCCAGAACTATATCCCACCGCAGCAGAAAACGCAGCTCACGACATGGTCCTCAGCGGGTAAAGCCTCTTACGCTCACTGAAACATTTCTTTCCTCGCGCTACTTTGCAGAGAAAGCGTTTTGGTCAAGGAAACGACATAGTTAGTCGAGGTAAAAATATCGTATTTCCAACTAAGGCATGACGCATTCCCAAAAAGATAGCCAGACGCCTAGGGTTAGGGTGCTACAGCAAATGTCCTTTCCTTCTTTTCGAGACTTATTTTATTTAGGCTACATTTTTATGTTTTCATTAAGAGATAACGACTTTCTTTGGATGGGCGAGGAAAGAGTCAAAAATAGCCCGATCACACTCGAGAATTTTAGGAAAGCTGCCAAGTTCCCCTACCAGATATCCCAAGTTATTTGGTTTCCTTCCAACTATTGTATGTTACTGTGAGAATCAAAAATGTTAGGCTGAAGCGAAAGCTTCCTGCCACAGAACTTTTACGATTTTTAAACCTTTCAGCGTTGTTACTTCGGCCAAGTAGGAGACACCAATCAAAAGCACAAATTCTTTTTTATCCAACGCTGCCTTCAACTTGGGCCAAGACCTGCTCATTTACGAAAAATGTGCTATAATTCAGCGATAATCTTCAGTACAAAGCTTGTTTGAGTGCTTCTATTTATTTTGAGGTAAAACATAAAACCTGCCCAAAACTGACAGAATATTCGAGTCACCCTAGAACTAGATGATAGCGTTTGCGAAAAATTTCGACGAAGCCTAATTATTGATTTTTAGCGGATCTTTGTGAATTTGCAAATTCGGTCTTTCCTGGCTTATCTGAGAAGTTTTTGCCTCGAAGCTTCAAAGTAAAGAATAATGTCCTAGTCCCTCCTTAATAGTATTTTTTTGTCAATTAGCGACCTTTTTTCCAAAATCGATGAAAATGGCAAAAACTTTTTTTTTCACTTTTCAAAAAACGATCGATAATTGACGAAAAATACGGTTGAGTGGGGACTCAGCAATCATACTTAGCTTTGAAGTTTCGAGACCGGAAGTCCTCGGGCAAGCAAGCCAGAAAGACTAAAGTTGTAAAATCACAAAATCCGCTCGAAAATCAATAATTACGCTCCGTCGAGATGTTCCGCAAACGCTATCATCCAATTCTACAGTGGCTCCAATCTCCTGTCAACTCTGGCAGGACTTGTGGTTTACCTATAGGTGAATAGAAACACTCAAAGATGCTCAGTACTGGATATTACCACAGATTTATAGCATATATATCGCAAATGAGCAGGCTTTGGCTCAAATGGAAGGCAGCGTTAGATAGAAAAGAATTTGTGCTTTCAATCGGTATACCACACTTGGCTAAAGACGCTGAAAGGTTTATAAATCGTCAAAGTCAAGAAGCGGGAAACCTTCGCTCGAACCTAATATATAAAAATAACTTGTACACATCAAGCACCTACATCGTCCAGAATCACGACCTCGTCGTCTTCCTCCAGATCCTCAGCAGTCTTGTCTTCCTCCATCTCGTCACCTTCAGCATCATCCTTGGAGTCGTCCTCAGGTTCGGCGTGCTCCGAAATAGCTTCCTCAGTGATGTCAGTCCTATACTGCGAAAGCTCCTTCTCCAGCTCAGCTATCTTGGCATCCCTTTCCGCAATTTCTTTGCCATGATCTGCAAGAGCAAGCAGTAAGGCGAATCAATAAAATGCTGAATCAAGCGCCAATATGACCAATTTTCCATCCGTAAAAATTTCTCTATGGACACGGTATTAAAAAGATTGACCAGACCTGAATACTACAAAAAACTCATGGAACAAATCATTTCTTCCACAACTTGTAACGGAGGAGGGTCAAGCGGCTACCGTCACGGTTCGTTAATGTTTCAAATAGAAATTTTGAATCTTTTTCGAAAGAGGTGGGGGCGTTAAAATCTTTGATCAGAAATGAAAATCACTCCCCGAAGCTCGCCAGCAAGGTGAGGAGGGTGGTCGAACCAAAAGAAAACTGCAAAATAGAAGGAAACTACAAACAGAAAAATTAAATCTGAAACATTTCCATCTTGAAGAAAACGCAACACTTTCTAATATATTTTTATGAATCCGGTCACAAAAAGAGGGGACGTAACCTCAAGGTTTGGGACAACGGTCTGCCTGACCCTGTCCCAGACACCTTACAAGGGAACTGCTTTTAGTCAGCCTGGCCATTCCGGATGAAATGTACTTTTCTAGAACCGTTTTTAGCGTAGAATCCGATTATGATCTTTGCAGCTGCCTAAAACCACTGTGAAAAAAATTTGCACGCGTTTCTCAAGGCCCTCGGCAAGGGGAGTGTACCCCTCATAAAATTTTTGAGGGCGTTTCAAAAAAAATTCGGATTCGGCTCAAAGTTTGTTTGAAGGAGTAATCTAGGGTGCTGAAGACGAATCTGAAGCCCGTTTGTCGAAATTCTGAAGTTTACTGTAAATTACGGTAGGTTTCATGCCATTTGGGGGGTTAAACCTACCTTAGTATTTCGAAAATCGACAAATGCATATTAAATTCGTGTTCACCACCCCCAATACCCCCGACTACAAGTTTTGGGTCAAATCGGAGACTTTGACCGAACTTCCGTATACCCACCGTAATCTGCCAAAAAAAACAGACCTCAGATTCGTGCTCAGCACTACAAATAACCGCCAGAGGGGCAGTTTGAGCATTATCTGTCAAAGCACTCCGGAAATAGTCAAAAGTCGCGATTTGCCTTCAAATTTTTACCCGACGGGAAGGTTTGAACGAATAGAGTCAAAAACCTCGGAAAATCGACAAATAAACTCCATATTCGTGATCAGCACCCCAAACAAACCACCTAGGTGGATTTTAGGTGGAATCTGGAAATTTTTTTTTCAGAACGCTCCCAGAGCCTTGTAATTTCAATAAATAAACACCCGACCGAAAATCCGTCTAAGTCCGAAACGCTATCAGTCTGGGCAAAGTTTGGGAAATGTACCTTCACCCAAACTTTGCTCGGTAGGCGGGGATTTTGGGCGCTGAACACGATTATGACGTCCGTTTTCAAATTTTCCAGAAACTAAGGCCCGTTTTGGGAGGTACAATGGTTAAGAAATCTGGGGAAAAACGTCTATAACTTTTTTCAGAGTGGGTTTAAGCAGTTGCGATGATCACAAAAGGATTCTACGTCAAAAACGGTTCTAAAGAAGTACATTTCATCCGAAATGGCCAGGCTAACTAATAGTAGTTTCCTTGTTAGACACTTTGATTACTTTCTCCCCTCACTCTTTGAAGCAATCTCAAGCGGTTTTAAAGTTGAAATGACCTTCTGAAAGGCTCATCAGTATGAAAAGGAGCAGTGGTAATAACAAAAATACACTAAAATTTGCGAAAAATCTGAAATTTCAGCTCCAGAGCTCCTTTGCAGGGTTGGGCAGGTTTGCGACCGGTCGCAACGGGGGGTCGTAAAAATTGCGGAAATTTTTGAGAAAAAAATGAAAATTTGGGGGAGGGGTTCGTAAAATTTCCGCAAAATATGGGGTTTATCTCCAAACCACTGGGAAAGGTAGAGTGAGGCAAGAGTAGTAAGTCGCGTATAAATGGTCCATCCCAGGGGGTCGTAGAAATCTTGGCCATGAAATTTTCCCAGGGGCGGGGGTTCGTAGAAATGTTGGTCACCAAGGGGGTCGTAGATTTTGGATACCGGTCGCAACGACCTGCTCAACCCTGCTCCTTTGTCTCCCCTCTAAGAGAAAATTTTGTCGTTATTTTAGGTGTTCTGCTCATGTATCGGGGGGGGGGTGGTACGGACGATCGGCCAACTATGACGGGACCTGAGGTTCCCGGCACATGTAGTTGGACAACAGCCCGACGTAGTTCCTCCTAGGCCAAAAGTCCCACTTGGGTCGCCCACGAACGAGCCTAGACCGCGCTTAGAGGGTTGCCGCAATGGTATTAATGGTATTATGGATTTAAATTCGATCGGGGAGGGATGAGGAGGGACTAGGAACGACACGTCACGGCCGTTCCAAACTAATTAAATGCCTCTAGGATCAGTTTTCGACGTAGAATTCGAATTTTTATAGTGGAGCTGCGAAACGCTCCTCTGAGCGAAGTTATATGCGTTTTTAGCGCTCCACTCGTAGACAAATCATAACGTGTAATCCATAAGTATTCGTCGATTCATGAAATACACCAATGCGATTTCTAGACCAGATGACTATGCGATGATCCCTGGTGTAGAAATCACACCGGTGTATCTCAGAAGGCGATGAAGGCTCATGGGTTACACGTTATGATGCGTCTACGACTGAAGCGCTAAAAACGCATACAACTCCATTCTGTGAAACGCTTCACAGCTGCAAAGCAAAAATTCAAATTCTACGTCGAAAAAAGCTTATTTCATTCGGAACGGTCTTGGCGTCTTCTGAGAGTTGCCGGGAGGTAAAGCGTAGCGAACTCGAGTGTCCCTTATAGTTAGTGCTTCTGGGTAGATCAAAAACTGCCAAAATTTTCGCTTTTTCGGCTTCCAGAAAAGAGACAAATTTAGACCAAAACTTCGTGCAAAGATATTTGGAGCGTTTGACCTGAATATGAAGTCTTTCGCACTTTTTTTGTCGAAAAATCACGGTGCGATACGGCAGGAAAAATGTCATTTAGCCACAGAACTCTCTGAAAAATCTTTCATGTTTCGCACTGGAGATAGCCACCCCCCCCCTGGACAAAGTTTGGACAGATTTGTAGCATTTCTGGAATCCAAAAAACAAACTTTCGGCCAACTCTGATCTACCTAGGTGCTTTAATCAAAATCTCAAACAGAGTATGGTTTTTTACCATCCGCACCTTAGAAGTTTTTCAGAACTCCACCTTGTCTTAGGCGCCACTCCGTAGTAGAATAATTCAATTTTTTTTGAAACGATATTTAGGGAGAACAAGCACTTAGCTCTCCTTTATAGAATACTACTACGTATCTCCTCTGACCTCTTTTCTCGAAACCCACAGATTCATGTATTGTGGGGTAGCTAGCTAGCAAACAGATGTTTGTAAGTTGAAGAAACCTGGCCCAAAATAACCCACCACTCTTTTCCTTTCTGACAGCACGAAGTGCAGCATGTGCCAGCGCGAGTCTGCTTTCCAGTTGAGCCACCTTACGTGCTTTCTTCTCACTGTCTTGATATTTCCTGACGATCGTATTTTTTGAGTCGAGGAATGAGCTCAAGATTTTGCTGAAAAAAGTAGTACGATAAGAATCAGAACTAAAACATTCCAAAAAGCCACCAAAAACCATCTCGCGGAGGTTCTCAGAGCTAAGTGGTCTGACCATAACAGGAAAATAGTCAAGTTGAGGTCGCAGATGAAGTGGGGGTACGAGCCAAATATTCGGGCACCACACCGCGTTCCCTGCACTGCTCCCAAAATGTAATCAAATCCGAATTTCTTGGTTTTTGGGTTGAGCGGGCGATTGGGTTAGACCAGACACTGAGTGATAGGCTGGTATCATACTTCCAGCGACAAACGACGCGACGCAATGTTGAACATTTTTTTTCGACTGAAAATCTATATTCTTGATGTGCACTATCGCTGATCGCGAGAAGTATGATCCCGGCCATAGGTGGGAGGGAAATGCAGGACTAGAACTTAAAGCTGTCTTCAACGTACCTATCCTTGCCACTCTCCAAAGCTTTGACCGACTCCTTGAGAGCACCAATTTCCTTGTCTTTACTTGCAATCTTCTCCTTCATTGAGATGAATGCTTCATAGAAGAACGGATCCAGCAGTTGATCTCTTTGAGCAGGTCCCACACTGACACCGCTATAGTACGCATCGTTACGTTCCTTCTAAAATAGTCAAAGCTATTCATTCGACTATAGATTGCTGTGGGGATGTCCACCAGGGATGTGCGTAATAGAAATTTTGTAATTCGTTAGTCGTTCAACCGGCCAAAACCCTCGTTAGTCGTTAGTCGTTAGTCGTTAAAAATCCAGGATTTGAAAACAAGCACAGTTTAGGCAGAAAAAAACCTTTATGTATGAAAAAAAGGAATGTATGAAGAGATATATGATTTGAAAAGCAGTCTAGGCCATTAAAGAAAAAGATCATTCCTTGTTGGAGAACCTAGTTCAAATTGCGAACCTACATATACATAATTAGAAATATGCACGAAAACCTAATACTTGAGCGTGTGTGTTTATCGATTTTTGTCATTTTTTCGGTAAGAAAAGAAACAATAAAGTGAACCGAGGAAATCTTTAACACTTTGCTTTTTTTCCAGTGCAAAATTTGCCATTCTGCGCTATATGATGTCATTTGAGATCTACCCGATGGTGACAACCCGGAGAATTGCACCGACTTTGCAGTAAATGCTCTTCTCCTAGCGACGCGGAATATGTGCGCGGGTCGTTTCGACCTTGTTCCCGTAATGGTCGAAGGTCGGAAGAAATGAGCACCCAAGTGAAAATTTTACCCTTGAGAGTTCCCAGCACCACTTTATAAAAACCCCATATCTCGAATTTATCACTGAAAATCGGAGGACGGCACCTTTTTCAATCCAGTCATCGGATACAGTTCCCGTCGTTGGGCAGTTGTGGCTTGCAGGCACCGCTCCATATCACCACCTATGATAGTCTCCGCTAGAGCCGCTCAGTGTCGGAACCGCTTCAACGAGCCTACCATAAAGTAGCGCGACGGTCACGATGTCGCATAAATACCGCGCCTAACCTTGCGCAACTTTCGGTTGAGATCATAATGTGGTGGTTCCAGAACTGCGAAGTGGTGTCACTAGAAATCTGTAATAAATACTGAGGGCTATGGTTATTTTGCACGTTTCCCTACAACAACCAACGGGGAACTGTGTATCATTCCAGATGTAATCCATGGGTTGGAGCGCCATGTGAATGACTATTGATTTTCTAACGAATTGTGTGATTGCTTACGAAATTATTTTTAATTTCGTTAGTCGTTAGTCGTAACACCAAAAAAGCCCGTTAGTCGTTAAATTCGTTAGTCGTTAGTCGTAATTACGCACATCCCTGATGTCCACTTCTCTAGATTGTTTACATAACTGAGAGATGATCAGAGGAGTTGTGGTCCCGTACATGAATATATAGGTAGAAAATCTGCCGTTTTTGTAATTTGAACTCTACTTGGGACCTCTCCAAAAAAAGGGGTCAAATCCTCCATTTTAGTGTACCGAGACCACAACCCTGATCCGAGGTGGGTGGCCTGAAAATAGAAACAGTTGTTCAGCCGTTCCTAACCAAGAATCAGATGGCTAAGGGTATGAATCTAGCGGGGGACATTCTTACAAGGTGACAATAATGATGGCAGGCTGAATGGCTAAATATTACCGAAAGCCTTAAGCCCCTTTCATAGTTTGCAGGCCGACGTCGGTCGACTCGTTATCAAATTTGATAAGTTGAAATAGATGAGATGGGTAGGGTAGGTAGATATTATACATTCGATGACGAATCGTTCGACATCGGTCGGGCAGGTGTGAAAAAGGCTCTAGGCAAGATTAAGAAGAGAATTTCAGTCTCCCGTTTACACAAGGTCAAGCCGGGTTACGAGATTTCGCGACGGGGGTAGGAAAATTTTGGTGGCAAAATGAAAATTTGGTGAAGACATCCCAAAAATTCCCCATACTTTTGATCAGCAAAGGGAAGGATCGTAGCATTGCTCAGGCCTTACAAGGGAACTACTTTTAGTCAGCCTGGCCATTCCGGATGAAATGTACTTTTCTAGAACCGCTTCTAGTGTAGACTCCGCTTATGATTTTCGCAGCTGCCCAAAACCACTCTGAAAAACGTTACACGCGTTTTCCAGAGCCTGGACGCAAGATAGGGTCCAGGGTTAGGCAGCGTTGTGACTAGTCACAATGAGAGGTAAAATTTCTGGAAATTTCGGGAAAAAATGAAAATTTGGGGAGGAGTCGGTAAATTTTTGAAAAAAAAAAGATTCCAAACCACATGGTTAGGTAAAATGAGGGAGGAATAGCCAGTCGCGTGAGAGGTGTTTGCATTTTCAACAATATAAAAACAGATTATATACAGAGAAGCTGTTTAAAAAATTGACCCTTTTTTGACAAAATTGACAATTAGACACTGAATATAATTTGAAAATTTTTGGTCCCAAGGGGTCGTGAAATTTTGGGAATTCGACGAAAAAGGGGGTCGTAACTGCAACAAAAATCGCCACAACGGTCTGCTTAACCCTGATAGGGTCACTCCCCATGAAATTTTTAGGGCGTTTTGAGAAAAAATTTCGGATTTTGCTCAAAAGTTATATGCAGGGGTTATCTAGGGTACTGAACACGCACGCATCTGAAGCCCGTGTGTCAAAATTCTGAAGTTTACTGTAGGCTACGGTAGGTATCATGCTATTTAGGGGGCTAAACCTACTTTAGTTTTTCTAAAATCGATAAATAGACATTAAATTCGTATTCCCCACCCCGAATGTAAGTCCTCCCCTTGGTGGTACTACCCCTGTTATATTGAATTCTCCGGCTGTCAATCCTGGTGTAATCACTCCTGTTAATGTCATTACTCCTGGTGTAAACGTTAATGCTCCTGTTAGGGTGAGTTGTATCAATATCAGTAACGATCCAGTTTCCTCTCAAGTGCCTAGTACGAGTTCGAATTGTATTCCCGGTCAGCACGTCAGTGAAAACGTTGCCTCCAGTCCTTCGGGTGTTAATTTAAACTTGTAAATCCTCCCCGGACCGCGGATAGCAATCTCAAATGTCTCTCTTCGAACATACGTTCCCTTCCTAAAAATATTAATAGTCTTATAGGATACATTCAACAATTTGATTTTGCATTATAGCGCTGTCTGAAACGTGGTTGACGCCTCACGTCACTGATGCTTCGTTATTTGGTGGTTTATGTTCTCAGTTTGATCTGCTTGGATGTGACCGACCGCACAAGAGGGGCGGGGGAGTGGCTCTTTTGTTGAGTAAGTCTCTTTGTCTAAGGTTAGTGTACGAGGAGTCTTGTTCTGAAAGTTACGAACTACTTTGTGCTGACATTGTTGTTAGTAATCGGACGCTGAGAATAGTTATTGCTTACAGGGCGCCCTCATGCTCTGCTGACTATTTTGAAACTTTTAATAAAACCTTAGGTGATTTGCTTTCTTGTAATCAGTCTTGTGTTATTACGGCCGATTTCAATTTACCAGATATATCATGGGCGCAGCTTGTTCCTACGGCTACAAACCTGAGTAGTAGGCTATTCTTAGATATGTGCTCATAATCTCACCCAGAATAACGTAATGGCTACACGAGGTAGCAATGTTTTGGATCTGTTACTGTCCAATGAGGACAGCTTGATTGTAGAAGTAGATACTCTGGCCCCATTGGGCACTATTGATCATGCCTCTATAGTTTTCGAGCTAAATGTGCATATCGAGGCCTCTGATAGGAAAATTTACAATAGAGTATACAGTAAAGCCGATTTTGCGTGTATAAATGAATACCTAGGTAACGTGGATTGGTACGGCTTACTGAGTACCGTGGATACTGTGGAAGCTAAATATGAACTCTTCCTTTCCATCCTTGACCACACCATTGATTTATTTGTACCGATTAGTCTGGTGTCTACGAAGAAGGCGTACCTCCCTGAGCACTTGGAAATCTCTCTCACAAGAAATCTCAAGCCTGGAACATGGCAAATAGTAGTAACAGGGCTGAGGATTGGTGCGAATACAAAAGAGTTGCGGCATTATTTGAAAAACGTTTGAAGAAGTATAACAGTAATAAGGAAAGAAAAGTTATCGAGTCTAAAAATAAAAACTCATGAGGATAGTTCCAGTGCAGTGGAAGAAGGCCAAAAAGTTCAACTTCTGGCAAGTATGTTTAAGAAATCATTCCTTGAGGATACTGACTTGGATGAGAGTGTTAGTCCTTCTCTTTTTCCTGTTATGCCTGACTCTGTATGGTTTCACCCGGGGGAATTGTCGGAGCTACTAGCCAAATGGCCTAATTCGTTTTCTGACACGCCGGATCACATACCATTATGTTTTATTAAAAAGAAGATTGATATAATAGTTAGCCCGCTTGCATACATTTTCAACCTGTTTTATGCGTGCTGATTTGATTTGATTTGATTGATTTGATTTATTACACGGTAGCACCGTGTCAAAGACAACAACAAAAAAAAGAAAGAAATACCCAACGGCAATTAAGAGACTAAAGGCACCAAAATTAGTTGAACAGCAATAATAAAGCAAATGGATCAACTGACTATTAGGCATACACCGGCATCATGAAGAAAGGAGATCTTACAAACATAACTCCTAGGACAACAGATAACACTCAAGTGTCTTTTTGAATTCACTGAGTTTCCCCACTACCAAACCTGATCGAAGTAGTTTATTGAATTCAGACCCCGCCCTATTGACAAAGAAGTGCTGTCGTACATTCCGCCTGGCCCCAACGAGGCCCAATTTCACCGGTGCTCCAGTAGTGGTTGATGGTGTAAGGTTGAACAGCCGGCTAGCCTTGATACCAGCACTCCCATGAATGATCTTATACATCATTATCATATCAAACCTTCTTCTCCTGTGCTCTAGAGTGGTTAGGCCCAATTTAGCGTTCCTGGTGACATGACACACATTACGATTAGTCTGGAACCACGATGTCCTGAAGAAAACTCTACGTGTAAAGGTATTTTGGACTTTCTCCAGCGCATCGATAGATCCTTTTTGTATAAATTAAAGACTACCGTACCATACTCCATAAGCGGACGTACGTACATTTTATCCACCTCGGTCAGCACGTTTGCATTAGTAGTTGATAGCGCTCGAAACGCGCTGTGCATCATCCTAGTAGCCGTGGACGCGACGTGGAGGCAGTGATCATCGAAACTAAGATCATCCTTGATAAGAAAACCAAGGTCCTTAATCTCGCTGACCTCGCTCAACTGCAAACCGTCGATAGTATAGGAGCCACTAACTCGCCTCTCACCAAGCTTCACTACTTTAGTCTTTTCGCTGGAAAGCGGCGATTTCCACTCATTCGACCATTTGGCTACATCATTAAGAGCTTTTTGCAAACACTTCAAATCTTCTATTGTCAAAATAGGTTTATACAACTTAAATTCATCAGCGAATGCCGAACAGCCGACGTTGTTCAAGGATATAATCGAGGAAAGTTCATACGTATAAATATTAAAGAGAACTGGCGAAAGCACTCCCCCCTGGGGAACACCACTGAACACAGCAAAGGGAGAGGAGAACGTACTACTAAGCCTGACCCTGAAAGTTCTGCCCGTGAGAAAAGCACGAACCCAAGCCACTATACGCGGATGGATACCCACTATTTCTAGCTTGTTTACTAATTTACGATGAGAAACTCTGTCAAATCCCTTGGAAAAATCAAGGTAAATAACATCCACACCTATATCCTTGTCCAGCGCGCTCGTCCAATCATCAAGTGACTGCGGCATAGCCGGGGTGTCGATTTGCCCTTTTGAAAACCATGTTGGTGTTCCGAGATGATGGAGTGCTCCTCTAGATGAGCCATAATTCTTTTCTTTAATACTTTTCCAGAAAGCCTTGCAAAGATAGACGTAGACGTGATGTTCCGAGCAGATGGCGTACATCTTTTGTTACTCCTATACCGAAGAAGCAACCGTTTTCGGATCCCAACAATTACCGGCCCATCGGTATTACGTCTATATTTGCAAGGCTTTTCGAAAAAGTATTGAAGAAAAGAAATATGGCTCATCTAGAGGAGCACTCCATCCTCTCGGAACACCAACATGGTTTTCAAAGGTACTATCGACTATTTCGGCTATGCTGCAGTCACTTGATGATTCGACGAGTGCGCTGGACAAAGATATAGGTGTGAACGTTATTTACCTTTATTTTTCCAAGGCATTTGACAGAGTTTCTCATCGCAAATTATTAAACAAACTAGAAATAGTGGGTATCCATCCGCGTAGCTGCGAAGATCACAATCGGATTCTACGTTGAAAACGGTGCTCGAGAAGTACACTTCATTCGGAAAGGCAAGGATGACTAATAGTAATTCTCTTGTCAGACAATTGAACCCGCATATTGAACACATTTTCGGCGTCAGACAGTTTTAGTAATCAAATATAAAGGTTGCGTCGGAACTCGTCCGGCCAGGGCCGTCCGATCTCGTCCGCGGCGCGATGCCCGAACTCGTCCGCCTGGCTCCGAACTCGTCCGGCACGTTAATCGCCGAAAATATTGACATCAAGATAAGGTATGAACACAGGATATGAACACTAACTTATCACTTCTAGATAATGTATTGGGAAATACCAGCTTCTGGGGATGGCACTAGTAATTGAGGAAACCTTAAAAATGAAATGTTTTTTTGTGTTGCACCTGCTTTAGTAAATGAATCCCTATCGGTGCTGGAAACTTTGGCAGAATGCTTTCGTTCACGGTATTGGACTCCTAGTAGAATATGATCTAGATACATACCGGGTTCCCAAAGAATTCTAGGAGATAGGTGCAATGTTTTTATGACTATCAACTCAAGGAAAAAGCACAAACTCAATCAAAACCGCTTCAGAATCTCTCGACCCCTCGATATTCTATAGGATCGGCTTCGATAAATGATTCGAATCGTTTTGAATGACACATATTTCCAAAAGGAAGAGTGCGGGAACCAGCGAGCTGCCTTCGTAATGATCAATACCGTAATCACGTTTTGATCTACTAGCGCGTATGAGAAATAACGAGATTTTCAGAAAGCCGGAAGCTGAGATCGCTCAGGATGCATGTTATTGCATAGGAGACCGTCTTTCAAATCAATCGTTGAAATTTTATTAGAAGGAAGGAGGGAAATTTGAGAAAAAATCGGGCATGGAAGGTGCGGTGAACAGCTGATCTGTCTCCATGATCTATCGCCGAGGGCGCCTACAGGGCCTATATAAAGCTCGAAATGGATAGGCAGAGCATTCCAAGCAATGGATTTCCAAGCCGTCAACGTCGTCTACAGGACTTCGCAACAGAGAGGTCCCAACGTCGTGATCTACTATCTGCCCGACGACGCCAACCTCTGCTTCGAGTTTTCGCTGAAACGGAAGAACGCGACCGGAGATGTGGCGACTTACATCTGCGCAATGTGTAGGGCTCTGAAGGATAGAAACAGGGATCAATATGGGATGATGCCAACTGTAAAGGTAAATTTCAAATCAAGATACCTGAATGTTTTTTTCGATAAAGATATTAAGGTTAAAAACGGCAAATCTATAGAGTATACGACTCTTGGGCACTTCTGCGAGCCCAAAAACTGTGCCCGCCCCAATATGTGTCGAGAAATAATAAAGAAGTGCGATGAGGCCAGAGTGGATCCAGGGATCACCGTCGCCCGAGGTAGGTGAGAATTGCTCCAGACCGTAGGGAACGAATACGCTAAGGTGGCGACAGTGGACCGGCTCACAATGGTAAACGAGCTAGCCGTCGGCATTGATGGGTCTCGAGAAACCCTTGCGAAGAGGCTCCATTGGAACAAGACCAGAAGGGATAGGATCGAACCGGTGGTGATGAGCGAAATTCCGCGCTCCCTAACCCTTTGTGTGACGGATAGTGAAGAGCTTCTGCAATAAGAGGATGACAACAAGTTGTACATGGCAAGCCGCACACTCTGGGAACAAGTCTTCCACCACCTAAGACTACAGACTATTCTGGTAAGATCTACCTTTGAGACAGTATTATTTGATGAAAAATAGAGTTCAAGCCACTGATAAACAGATATGATAACTGTCATCCTTATAGGCCGATGGCAGGTATGAGCTTATACCTGTCGATTTACGGGCTGGTCGTTCTAGTCAGTTATACACACTACTTGGAGAAGTAGCTGGAGGCCACACTATCCCGCTGGTGTTCGCATTCCCGCCGGATTCTACAGAAGTCACCTATCGGAAGCTATTCAGGTTAATACAAATGACATAAAAAATGTGATAAATTGACAAATTGAAATGTTTGAAGGTGGTTTGCTGCCGAAACTGGCTTTATCAGACGACCAGACGTCAAAATTATCATTGATTTCGAAGCCGCAGCGATTGGAGCAATCAGGGCCGAGTTGGGGGGAAAATGTACTGGGGTGAGTTATCTCAACAAACGGGCACAACAGAACAAATAGCACAATTCCGTAACATAAACAATCAACTCTTATTAATGCTATGTTATCGCTGATTTGATGCTATTATATTTAACTATACCATTTTACAATGGTTTAATTTAAATACATTATATTAAATAATAAAGATATGAATTTTATTAAATAATGGAAGATACATCATATAATGTAAATTTTACGAAGCAATCTGTAATGGAATTCCAGATTTATGCAGCGTTCGAAAACTCAATGCGAAAATCAACAATATTTTTGTTCTGATTATTATTATTAGTATTATAAAAATTATTACTTTAGGTTTACCAAATCTTTTTTTAGTAGTTGTCTCTAAAACTACCAATATGTATAATCATTTCGTTCCATGTCTTGATTCCTGCTGAGATCATTTTCAGGTGTCTATTCCACTTCGGTCAAGCCATATTGAGAACAGGGACCGCTTCAATCTGAGGGCAGCTGCCAGTAAGAGCTCCGCGGTGGGAGCTTTTTTCCGCCGACCGCAAGTCCTCCCTCTTCTGCGGCCGGATCTGCATGCCATCAGTGGAGCCCTCACACCACCAGAACAGCCCGTCGTCACTGCTGCTGAGTAGTCCGCGCTGACGGAGTTTTTCATGGCCTTTATGAATAGAACATGGCTCCTTCCTTACGGAACCTACAGGGGCTTGTGGGACCATTCAAACAATCGTGGGACTCGCACAACCAATTTCGCGGAGGGAGCACATAAACGGATCCGTCACGCCTTTGGAGGTTGGCAAGTTAGAATATGTCACAGCGGGAGAAAATCTAAGCTCAAATGATTCCAGCTCGTACGCCTTCGTTGAGAGAGATGTTGGAGTATTGTCGGAGTGAATTCTAGCTGCTGACAATGCTCACTTGTAACGGGTCAGTGTCATAGTGTGTGAGCCCCAAGGGCAAATGCGTGTGCGAATGTAAGCCATTTTCCGATGTTAGAATGCGCGACATTCTCTTTATGGAATACTGAGAATGCGAAAGTTTTTTGCAAGACTTTACTGGACTCTGTTTCAATGACGACTGGGTACTCCCTCAGTACGGAAACTTTTAGGCTCCATAGGAAAACAAAAGATAAGGATCTGCTGAAAGAACCACGGTTTAAAAAAGAAAACTCTGAATCGTAGTATAAGCAGCCCATTCAATATCGGAAAATGGAGGACAATCACTTTATTAGGTACATGCCGTTTCCTCACTTCAGAAATGAATCTATATTTTATAATATTGAGAACGTTGTCAGATTATTTCATTTCATGTTGCATTTTAATGTTACGTTACCGCCACGTTCGGATAAATGTTTTGTTCAGACCAACATCAAACACCGTCTTTCAAAAACCGGGCTCGACTGACAGAAATATTATGAACGTAAACACATAACAGATAAGTAAACACACAAAGTATATTGAATCGCACAAAGGATATATTGAAAGATGAAGCAATCACGAGATATTTCCCGGGAATCCATCATTGCTCAAGTATTCACGACGGTAACCCTAACAATACGCTCGGTTACTTCGGAAAGCCACCGATTGAAGCCTCTATTCATCGAGAATCCTGGCGAACGAGTGCGGACGGCTCGCCGCGGACGAGAGCGGACAGCCCCGCGCGGACGAGTTCCGACGTAATCAAATATAAACTGCCAAGAAATCGCGCCTCGGAGGGGGGATGATCGCAAAAAGCACAAATTTCGGAAAAAAAATTGATGGTGGGGGGTCGCTCTGATTTTGAAGAATTTCGACATGCCCCGTTTGACCCTACGTTTGAAAACCTACATCTAATGCCGGGGGGGGGGGAAATACGGCATGGCAAAACGATTGCGTCCAAGGGAATAAAGGGGCCCTTAAATTCTTCAATTTTTTTTGGTTGAAATTTTAAGTCGCCTTCTTAAGAGGCCTTCCAGACGACAGACAAAAAGCAAAATAACGGAACACTCAAACAGAAAATCGAATCCGGGAAGGCAATTCTTCCTGGACAGGAATTCACGGACGCTGACCATGGGCGCGCTACTTTCGTAGCGAACCCACTGTAGCCCATGTTTCGCCGTTCCTCAATTCCAGCCCTAGACTTTTATGCGGAGAAGCAGAACACACAAAACCCACAGTCAAATCCTTGAGCTCCTTGTCCTTCTGAATGAACTGCAAGCGAGCGAGAGATTCACGGGTTTTCAGCTTTTTCGCCGATTCAACGACATCGCTAAGCTGGTCGGTCAATGAGATAACCCTAAAAGTGAAGATTCAACAGTAATTCGTCAGAAGACATGAAAAGAGGAAAACTAACTTTTCAACCAGAGTATCCTTCTCGGCGGCTTCAAGCTCCTCGCGACTTAGTTTAATGATCTTTCGCGGAATGACCGACTTTAGGTCATCGTTGGAGACCTTCATACCTGTGAATTAAGATTTCAGTAGGAAAAAGGTGCTATCGCAGCGGGGGGTACTGTGGTATCGTTCTTGGCCACGCCCAAATTTTTCGTGCCGCAACGGCTCTTCAGACTTTGGAAGGAGAGGGCAACCCCGAGTAGCTGCACAAATACAGTGCGACACGGTAACCAGGGCGTGACCAAGTGCATCGCGAAATGGTGCCCCCCCCCCCCCGCCGCTGCGATAGCAAGGATGAAAAAATTGGCTGATTACTAGAAGGGAGAATGATAACTTCGTCAGAACAATCAATCTAATAGAACTAACACCAAATTTCACCTATCTAGCGGAGCCTCTCTTTGCTGCCCAGAATCCGAAAACGTCCAAAATGGTTACGAGTCCCTCCCTCTCTCCTCCCATTAACAAATTCTCATTATAAGGCCTCTCCGGGCTGAGCGCGGGAACATGGCGAGCGAATGGTGGCTACTAAAAGGTTCGCCAGTCTGATCGCAGGACGATATCGGGGCGTCGGTCAGACCGACGAGAGCCATTGAAGTTTCTGTCGAATTGCGACCTCATGCGTAGTTCGTCGGTGCGATCGCGGGCAGCACTAGAGCAGTGCCTCCGTGCCGGGTTCAACCTAGAACGATGGAGGTCGGACCGCTGGATGGACGTTGTTCGGCCCGCCATCGTCGTAGGTTGAACCCGGTACGGAGACACTCCTCTAGTGTTGCCCGCGATCGGACCGACGAACTCCGCATGGGACCGCGATTCGACCAAAACTTCAATAGCTCTCGTCGGTCCGACCGGCGCCCTAAGGCCATGGTTAGGCCAATGGTATACTTTGTCGCTGTCATGAGCGACAGTCATGACATTTAGCACAAATCGCGAAGGACCAGCATCGGAGCAATGGCACTGGCCGTGACAGGAACATCTGTCGCGTATACGTCGCTGCGACGTGTCGCGGAGGGCTGATATACTGCAAATGTGCCGATAACTGTCGTTCCCCCTGTCGCTGTCGCTGTGCAGAGCAACGCGACCGCGTGTCGCAAAGCTATACCATTTGCCTTATACCCAGGCTCAAGCGGGGTTGCGAAATATCGCAACGGGGGTTGCGGTGGGGGTCGCAAAAATTTACCCCGAAAAGGAAGGTTTTGGGGGTCGCAAAAATTCTGGTTCAAAAAATGAAAATTCGTGGATCCCCCGAGAAACGGCGCGTGCGGCGCGCGCAATTTTGCAGCCTCCATTACCCTTATGCTCTCTCGCTATCTCTAACCTACGCTTGTCATCAACACGCGTAGGAACGGTGAGAATTCGGCCTTTTTACGGACTGTACTCGACGAATTTTTGGTGTCTGACAGTTTTATTGATCACAGACATATAAACTGCCCAGAAATCGCGCCTCGGAGGGGGTGGAGTTGCAAGAATTTTGGATTTAAAAAAAAATTGTTGATGAGGGGGGAAGGTCGCTGTTTCCGAAAAATTACGCAACGCCCCGCTTTATCCTGCTTATACCTCCAGTTTGCTTATACCTGCTTATATCGCTGCCGGTGTCCCTCATGGAGGAGTCATATCGCCTGCTCTGTTCAGTCTTTACCTGGAAGATTTGCCCGTTTCCCCAAGTGACATCGAAGTCGTTGCGTATGCGGATGACATCACCATCTTGTGCCGGGACAGAGACATTAATGTAGCTGCACGCAAGATCGATAGCTACCTCGTCGTCCTGAAGAGCTTTCTCGATGATATGATGCTCACTGTCTCTGCCGCTAAATCATCTGTATCAGTTTTCTCCACTGACCCTAAGGAACACTGCGCTCACCCTGTTGTGAATTGGGAAGACGCTCGTCTGCCTGCTGCACGTTTTCCTAAGCTGCTCGGCCTAGTATTGGATCCTTCGTTGAGGTTCCACAAGAATACTGAGCAGAAACAGGCTACAGTGAGAGCTAAGCTCAACGTCTTACGAGCCCTGGGAGGAACGTCGTGGGGAAGTAGCAAGGAGACAATTTTGACCACCTACAAGGCAATATTGCAGCCGGCGTTGGAGTACGCTGCACCGGTATGGCAGCACATGATATCGGATTCATCGTGGACAAAGATGCAGCGAGTCCAAATTGCTGCTCTTCGGATTGCCACAGGGTATGCTAAAAGCACCCCAGTGGAACATCTTCATGCTGAAGCCCGAATTCTGCCAGTTAAGGAGCACTGCCAACTCCAAGCGCAGCAACTGGTTATTAACATTGTCGAGCAGCCTGACCACCCATTAAGAAGGATTATGAATCCCGTGAGAGAGAGACATATCAAAAGGCCTTTTGCGGATGCTCCCGAGAAAGTCAATATACAAAGATGGACAAACTCCCAACTGGATCGTCTGCGTCTTTTACGTGCGGAGCACACCAAGTTCGTCAGGGATCACTTGAGTAGGATGACCGTCAATCCCATATTGGGGGTCGCACCACCCATAGTCAGCGACACCGAGATGGAACTCGGTAGGCGGGCTAGAAGTACCCTTGCCTCGTTACGTTGCGGTCATTCCCCTATGCGGATGTCATTCTTGCATAAGATCGATCGCAGTAAGCCGGACGAGTGCCCGGACTGTGGTAGCCGTGGCCACACAACTGAACACCTATTCGAATGCCCAAAGAGGCCTACCACTCTTACAACAATGGATTTGTGGACGAATCCGGTTTCAGTCGCCCGTTTCTTGAACCTTTGACAAAAACCTTCCTGCGTCTGCAAAGAAGAAGAAGATACCTCCGGTTTGCGACCGCGACAGATTCGCTCATCTGTTACGAATCGTGTCGTGACCCACACTCTCACCTTGAAAAGAGCTGTTGCGGGAACACTTTGAATGCGCCAGTCGCGTCGCAGGGTGGCAGATAGGTGCTATACATTAGAATGTTCAAACCACGCCGCAATCGGTGCCCGCGACAACGATGGAGTAATTGGTCTAGTGCATGTTTCGCCTGTTTTTCCATTTTTTTTTGGTTTTACTCCTGGTATCTTCACCTCACCTTATAAGTATAAATCTTGGAGCCTGCCCCTTTATAAACTGAATTTGAACTGATTTGCACTCAGATTCCGGGTTATTGATAGGACGTTTTGTCTGCCTTTGAGCGGGAAATGGCGCGTATCAAACGTAAGCTGGCGTGATGTATGGCATAGCACAATCGGCCCTCAGCGACAGCGACGTCGCTCTCCTCGGCCACCGCGCTATCGTAGAGTATAACAATGGCCTTAGCAATTTTTTTCGATTTGTATTTGGAGTTTTCCTACGGTGAGTCTAACTGCGCACTGACGCCGGCTGGCAAAGTTCCAAAGTTTTAATCAAAAATTAATCCTTACACCATTTACCCCTTCATTTTTGAAGAAGACGTAAATTACTTAAGTATTATCGAAATCGGAGGTGAGCGAAAACTAAGACCTGCACATTTTTTCCAAAAGCCTACTAAATCGTACGCTTCGTACGAATTTTGAACTCAAAAAATTCTGAAATTCTTGCTACCTTATGCTGCAACGTAATCAGAAAAAGACGGCTCCATCACAAAGGAGTTTTACAAGAACAGAGCTCAGAAAATGAAACTTTGGAGACATAGAAGGAACACTGGAGCCATGAAGAAGCGCAACGAAGTTCGAAAATGACCATCGCAATTTTCCGCCGTGAAATCAAACGTGTCGGGATGGCTGATTGCGGACGAAGCCTCCCACTTGACCTCAGGCACTCGAGGGGGGCAAGCCTCGTTCATTTTCGCTCAGGGGGGTCAGCCTTGAATCGTAATTGTGGGCGGGGATTCGAGGGGGACGGCGCTCCGACCACCGTTGAGCCAGCCCTCTGCATCGCGTTGCATGATTTGCGAATCGAGCAGGTTTTCAACGGTGGAGCACCCAATCTCAGCACTCATTTTCGTCATAAGTTTCACCACTTCATTATTATTCTTCTGCTTTCACAACTCCGACTCAGAATTCCGTTTCTTCCTCTCAGTAGATTGAACTTATCTATTCATTTACGTTGTGTTCAGGGCACCATTCCACCTTCAGATGTTTTTGTTTGTGGGATCTTCGTCGTCTTGCCGAGATGAAAGAAGGCCACTCCTCCCGGAACGATCTGACGTAACTCCCTGGAAGACGGATTCGAGGAGCTATCAGCTCATCAGTAGGTATTTTTTACCGTTCCTTCGCAGCACCTAACCACCAGTTAAAACTTCGATTTTCAGGCACGATGTGCGCGATTACAAGTGCGCCTTCGTTGATGGTGGGTGTAATTAGACAGCTCAGGAGGTAGTTCCTTTTGCAGTGAAGTTTGTTATGCAGTCTTTCTGATGAAGATTGTCTCCATTGCAGGATTACGTAACTTCGGGACCGCACGAGGAACGATTGGAATGCAAAGGCAACGTTGAACCTGCGGAACTTTGGCATCTACTCGCATCGTTATGCTGTAACATGTTGTTTTTCCTTCCTCATATATCTGCCACTTTATTAGTATCCTATTGTGTGGACATCTGAACCGTGAAAGTTGCGATTTTTGTGTTTTTTTTCTATGTGAGGTGGTTTCCACAGATTACTGTATCTTCAGATTCGGCGATTTTCATAAACAAAGACTGTGTGTTAGCAAAGGTATTACAGTGAAATGAAAAAAACGAAGAAGATTGAGGAAGCCGCCTCGCTTTGTATGCACGTCTGTGAACATTCGGGTAGACTACCATTAAAATTTTATTCTGAGATTTTTTTTTTAAATTTTTAATTTTTTTCTGAGGAGTATTCTGATTACTGTTATAAATTTTCATGGTTCTCCAGTGTTTCATCAGTATAATAAAGTTAGAAATCATCTTGAATGGCGAGGAAACGGCGAGAACGGAGCAAATCCTAGGGTAACAAAAATATTGGCTTTGGGATGACCCGCGTAACCACTGCGGGTGAGAACCGGGGTAGGACGGTCCCGCCGCGACGAGACGATGGGGGCGCCAGCCTCGTTCCACTGGCATGCCAGCCTTGTCATGGAAGGAAGGCTGGCGTCCTGGTGGAAGTGAGGCTCGCCCCCCTCGAGTATCTGAGACAGCGACGTGAACTTTCGCCTCCGACACTGGCAGCGGACTCCTACAGGAGTCCGCTGGGAGTCCTAGTCTCTCCTGCAACAGGAGTCCTGGTTTTCTCCTGTAGGAGTCCTGTGATACTCCTGTTGGAGTCCTATTATTCTCCAGAAGGAGACCGGAACTTGTACTGTAGCTTGGAGGGAATTTCAAATAACGTTTGCTGGAATCAAGCCAAAACCGCCTTGTTTTCGAATTTTATTTTTGATTCGATGCATGATTTTCACACGTCTTCGTTGACAATTTTGTCAACGGCAAAATTTGTGTGGGGCATTAAGCCCCATTACATTCCTCCCTCACTTATCATCAAGGAAGAAATTTTCCTCACACCGGATTTTTTCTCCTAAGCACCCCAATCAATCAATGAGAGGGGCGCCTCTGTGAGCCTGCATGGGCGAATCAGCTCTTCATCCATTGCGCAAGCGTATCGTACGCCGCGCGGGTTCGATCAGCCGTTCAACGTGCGCGCTTCCAGGACAACTACCGGAGCTGTTTTGTCCTGTAGGAGACCCAGTGGAAGCAATGCGGCAGCGTGTCCTGTAGGAGACCGCTTCTCTTTACTTCGGTCTCCTACAGGGCAAAACAGCTCCTGTGGGAGACCGCGATCGTCGTTTTCTCCTGTAGGAGTCCGCTGCCAGTGTCGGAGGCGCGCGGCGCCACAAGTTCTCCTGTGGGAGATGTTGCTGATACTCGTAGAAACGCTGATAGAAAGTTTCGAGACTAGTGTGATACGGCAGGTGCCCAGGAAATGAATTAGATCATAGCAGGACGCCGACACACGACGCGGCTGGCACAACTATATGCGACTCGGTCAGCTCGCCGATTACCATCTGGGGCCCCAGCGGTCGGACGAGATATCCAGCGGCTGAGCGAGTCAAGTACCGCAAACTTGGGGAATCGAACAGACGACGCTACCGACATCTTAGTCCCACTTAAAGAGTGCGTCGTATGCTTTCTTTCTTTGGAAAATCGTTTTGTCCCCGAGTTGGAAGTGTACCATGCAAGCATTGAACGTTTCTCGGTTGGTAAACGTGCTGCAACTTGAAACGCAATAGGAGCACGTGCTCCTCTAGCAGCACGTTCCCTGACTGTGCTCGAAACCGCTTTGTCTTCGAATTGAATGGATTTGAATGCGGCGATTGTCTGGGTATGTGGGATGAGGAGGGGGCACTGTGATATCGCACTTGGCCACGCCCATTTTTTGCTGCTGCAATGACTGTCCTGATGTTGGCAGGGGAGGGAAACTCCGAGTAGGTGCTCAATGTTACTTCGGTACGGTGAAATGGGCGTGGCCAAGTGCAGCGCGCCACAGTGGCCCCCTTATCCAAAAAGCACCAAAATGTCTGCACTTATAGTTTAAAAAAACTCCTAAAAGAAGAATGAAAAGTTCCTAATGCACACTAAATACAACTTTCAAAACTTCTTTTCAAATATTTCGTTGTGCAGATACAGATAGATCTAATCTAAAACAGCATGGACAGATGTGGTAGTTTGTAGAGTCCCCCATGTTCAATCCAGTCTTGTGAATGGACGAGGCTGCGTCGCGATCAAAACCCCTTCGGCCGGTGATGCCGCACACACCGCACGGCCAGCCGCAATGATCGCGCCTGGTCTATTCACTAGACTAAGTATGATAAGGAAAAATAGGAAGGCGGTGTACCGAAAAAGTGAATTCTGGTTCAGAGAACATAGCGCTACGCCTCGCTCACGGCGCCGTCCTCCACCAAATGGCGCAGTGCAACTTATACAACATAGAAAGGCATGTTTGGAGCTTATGATCCTAAAGTGATGTGACGTGAGCTCTGGATCGCCCTATTTTAACAAGAAGGCATAATTTTGCGTTAAAGGCAGTGTTCACGATGAAAATCGTTTTTCTGTTTTTCCGTCTATCTTGAAAACGACCCCATGCTGATTCCTATGATGTTTCTGAAATCGTACAAGGCTTTCTGGGAACGGAGTTATGGTCCCTCAAAAATTGAGCTAAGGAAGCATGGTGGACGAGTTGTCCGAGGCTTGCGATTTCCGCCTTCTGCAGCCGATATATGCGAGCTGACCTGAGTAAAGAGAGAAGCTGAAAATGAAGGGAAGAACGGGGCTAATGAGTGGAAATCATCGCTCATCTCACAATCTCGAGCATTCATTTGTTCACGTCGGTGGGCGTGTAATGCGCTCTTGGGGTTTGCCTTGCGCTCGAAGTGGCAACTTCGGGTTCTTTTGGAGCGTTTCCTGGATCGTTTTCATGCGTTCTTTCGACGTCAACTATACAGTGTGCCCCTCCACTACGCATTCCTAGTGAAAACTGAAACACATTTTTTATCGTGAACACTGCCTTTAAAAGCGTCCGTTGATCGTTGAGTTTCTCTAAAAGCCGCTTCAACCTGTAAATGAATTTACGCGTTAATTTTGTAATTCGTTAAAAATACATGGAGAAAGCATTGCTCGACCTCGGAAGAAAACAATTGTTCGTCAAAGCTCACAAAAAGAAAAACTAGAAGTACTTTTTTGACAAGACACCTCTCTTTAATACACCTCGAATTTGCAAGTTACTCTTCATCAATGATAAATTTAAAAGATGGAGGCGCAAAAAGAAAATCAGGTCTCACAGAAAACTATGTTCAAGTTCATCATCATATTCATCTTATGGCGGATGAGTTCTACAAGGACTATTGTATCGAGGAGGGTGAGCCGTCTCCTTTCTCCTGCGCAGAAGTGACATTACGTTCCGGTACCCCTTATACTAGAGGTGAACTTTGGATAGAGGAGTACATCTGACAAAGGAAATGCGGTATATATTCCGACGGCGTGGAAGATTCCCTGATATATTCCAAGGTGTTGGAGCTCCTAGAAGGGCCAGATTTCTAGATACATGAGGACCCAACTTTTTTAGACTTCATCCTCAACATCGGAAGCGGTTCGCCGACAGTCAAAGCTGTACTTCTATTGGTTTAGTTTCTGAAATTCGTAGGGAAATCGTTCGTTTTGATCTTGCTCTCCCCTGAATAATAGTTAAGAAGTACACATGCCTTTGCCGTCACATACATAACGTGAAAATAGTCCTTCTGTACTACATGGACTGGAATCGACAGCTTCCCGCTAGTTCACCGCAGCTGTCATGATTTCGAAGTCTTTCAACAATTGGTTTTAAGTGGGTTAGAAGGATCAGCAACATACAATACTGGTCATATATTCTGCATTTTGGGACTCTGTTTAAAGTGGTCCATTCGGAAGTACGAGGAGATATTTCGAATCACCATTGAGAGCTCATTCTTTTGAGCCCTTCTATTTCCTACTTTGCAACAAAGCGTATAGGCATGACACAATCAACCGAGTGCGCGAAACGCGAAGGCGGAGTTGGGTTCGGAGGATTGAATTTGTTTATTTCACCATTGTGTTTATTCTAGTAAAACATTCTGAAGGGAAGTGGTTTAAAGACATCGTACGCGCAGAATTCCGTATATTATTTTTTCATGTTTTTGTGTAGCTTGGCCTCTCTAATGAACGAAAATGTCGAAAGGGCCCATGAAAAACCTTCATTTGTGAATAAAAGTCAATCGGAACCAGGGCTGTGCGTAACGGAATTTTGTAATTTCGTAAATCGTAAATCGTAATTTCCAAAATTCCTCGTAATTCGTAAATCGTAATTCGTAATTCGTAACTGATGATGAGTAAGAATCCCACATATAGCCCGAACCTCACTCGATGTAGGAACGTCTCACAAGTTCAGTGATGAAGTGTTTATTTCTAGAAGGAGTTCGAGGTTGAGGTTTCAAAGGAAACTGTTTTAAGCAGTACTTGAAGGAATTCCCAGTATACATAAGTGGAATAAATACCAATAAAATAGACAAAACTGAAACTCTACGCGTATTCAAGTGTCAAACCTCTGCCACGTCTGCCAGAGTTTTGAAACATAGAGAAGCGCAAAAACATGAAGAATCATCGCCTCACTAAACACAGTTTAATCCAAACTAAGGAGGTCAACACTGTGATGAGGAAAAAAATCGCGGTTCGATAGTTTTAGATACGATCGATCAAGGGAAGGTGGACAAGGTGGTTATTTCCAAGGGGTGGGGGTATATGTACGTTTCCAAAACCACTTTCTGAACCATTCAAGTCTGCCCTCTTCATTTGTGAAGCTTTTCTCCGAATGAATTTATTAGCGTCCCTTCCCATGAACATAAGTTTGTTGCGATGGGGATAGTGGTTCGCGATGTTTAGGTTGTTTGGGATTCTGGAATGCGAAACGGTGGAGGTTCCCTCCAAATCTCTGATTCCAAAAATGACAAAATTCTCACTCTTCTTTTTTCTTTGCATTTGCTTGAATTCCAACATTAAGAACATGTAATAACCTTTGTGAAAAGCTGATAGACTGCAGTCATAATTTTTCTTGAAACTTTCCTCCTCAGACAGGACGGCGTTTCAAACGGCGGCCGAACGCCATCCTCTCGGCAGACCGCGAGCGTAACAAAACTCAAAAGGGGCGGGGTTAACCCGAAAATTCCACCGTTCTCTCCGCCATGTCTGGTGTTTGCAGCCGTTTGACGGGCAATTTCTAGTCCGATAGCTTTGGCACTCAGCCCGAGAGATGGCGCGATCGCAGCCGTTTTGCCCGCAAGGTCCAGTACGAGACGTTAGCCGTTTTCGCCGAAAGATCAGTGGTTCGCAGCCGTCAAACAGCCGGTCCAGCCAGAAACGTTCCCCGTTTTCCACGAAATACAACTCGTTCGCAGCCGTCAAACGGCAATTCTAGCCCGAAAGGTTCGCCGCTTCCCCTCGGAACTTAACTCGTTCGCAGCCGTTCCGCTGGGCAGCTAGCTCCCAGCGCAGCCAGCTGCCTTGCGAAACGAATGCTGGAACGAAGGCGAACGCTGCGGTAGATGAGGATGATGCAACAGGCAATGAGTGCATCATTGCATACACATTCTACTATTGTCCCACGATGGTACTAGAAACAAGAAATGTAGTATGTTTATTACATTTTCATGTGAACGTATAATTGAAGCAAAGCAATCATGAATGCAGATATAGAAAATAGCAAGTTCTACCGCACGAATTACTCGCAAGGGAACCACTATAAGTCATAGTAACCATTCCAAATGAAAAGTCCTTTTCTAAAACCACTTTTGGACGAAAAGTCCGAATACGCCCATCGCAGCTGCCCTCTAAAAAGCCCACTATTTCCACGAAAATCCGGAAACGGACCTCATAATCGTGTTCAGCGCCCAAACTAACAGTTAGAGTACCCGAGCAAATAAAAAGTTGGGAAAAGGGCCAGTAGTTTCGATTACCGAACGAATCGAATATTCATGTATTCCAATATTTATTTAACTTCCTGTGCACTCAAATATTAAAAAGGCGCCTGTGGCAACAGGTAGCCAATTTTATTTCGAAATTTTTCATTTTTATTTTTCATTTCAGGAATTGAGCTTAATCACTGTGAATAAAATAGCTTGGTCAAACCATTAAAAAATGTAGGGCAAATCTTGAGGCATTTACTTTAGTAGGTAAAACATTTTAGTACAACCTTCCAGGAGAAAAAAAACTTAAAAGGGCGAAACGACTAGGACATTCGCGGTGAAGGTTGTGGGTTCCAGATATTATTTGCTCCATAGACCAGCTAGGCCTTAAGAGCCGAATCCCATGTTTAATTTCTAGAGCGGGATGGAGCTCTAGTCCGCAGTTGCAGACGATCGCTATTGTAGCCTGGAGTTCGACGATAATCTTGCTGGAACGAAGAACAATCGTGCCAGGACCTCGTAGTCCCATCATGCCCCTGCTTGCAATAAGTGTTGCAACAGCGGTTGTCTGCAACTCCGGACCGGAATTTCGCTCCGATGTAGGCGGTAGCTCTACCATATATCTGCGTATCTCGTGTTCATGGTGGCGGACGAGATCATTACATGGAGATAGAACTGTGGAGGTCGGCTCCGCCGACCTGGCTTGCATGTGAAACAAGTAAAGGTTGGAACCCTTCAATACTTTTGAGTCGGTCAGTGTGAGAAGCAGAGCGGTCGGTCATACCTGAATCTCGTTATCAGCTATTCGATTACGCCACGCCGTGTAGTCCACGCTCGGCTGGGAATCTTCTTCCTCTTTGCAGCCACTGAGAGGGGTTTGGTCACAAGTTGAGAAATTGGGCGGCCAGCACTGGATTCGTCCACAAGTCTATTATACTGAGCGTTGTTGGCTTTTTCGGAAAATCAAATAGGTGCTTAGTGTCGTGGCCTTGGTTTCCTCAGTCCGGGCACACGTCAGGCTGGCTACTGTCGATTCTGTGCAGGTAAGACATAAGCGATGAAGAATGTCCGCAGCGTAACGAAGCGAGGATACACCTGGCGCGCCTACCGAGCTCGGACTCGGTATCACATGCCCTGGGCGGCACATCACCGGAAATAGGATTGACGGCCGCTTTTGCGAGATAATCCTTCACGAACCGGGTGTGTTCCGCGCGTAAGAGACGAAGCCGTTCTTGATTCGAGTCGGTCCATCTCTGTACATTCACTTTGTTCGGAGCATCGACAAACGGCAATCTGATCGATCTCTCTCTTATGGGATTTAATAGTCCTCTCGACGGATGATTAGGCTGCTTAAGATTTAACGGAAAATAGAGATTGGAAAGAATAATCACATATTAGGAATGTGAAAGAAGAGCTACATTTGTCTATGCTCTGGACCGCAAACTTATATTGTCCTTTCAACTGCATTTTCACAGTTTGTTACGATTCGTTACGATTTTGGGGCGAAATTTCGTAAATCGTAAATCGTAAAAAAATTGCCAAAAACACCCGTAATTCGTAAATCGTAAATCGTAATTCGTAATTACTCACAGCCCTGATCGGAACACATTGTAAATACGAATTTGAATTTCGCGCCGAAATTCTTTTTGAAGTTTTTCTGCTTCTGGAGGCCTCGTCACTGTCATTTTCTGCATGTGAAGTTCGTGTCGTAACTATTTTTCATGTTGTCTTGCGGTCACACCAACGTTTTAGGAAAAAGTGCTAGATGACTGGTGAGAATTGGTGGAGGATCCTCATCTTTGACGCCTTCCAACCATATTGCCCAATGTTTTTGACGCGCCAAAGTTTACCAGTGTAGTCTACCGGGCTCAATCATGAAATTGAGCCTTAAAAATGTCAACTGATTTCCAGCGCGAACGATGCCTTCGAGTTGAGAGATGGATAGGGCTTGTTAGGAGCCCTAGACGGCACAATTCCGTCGCATAAAGTGTTAAGGAAACTAAAATGCGAACGACTCTGGTAAAATCCATATTTTCGCATGCGTTTCCATGAGGATGAAGATTTTCGTAAACACTATTTCTGTGGAGGTCGAACGCTAATTCAAAACTGCTCTCCGAACCCTATAGGAAAACGCAGTTGTTCTCAAGAAGATCCTCTGGGTTCGCCGTGGATTTTTCCCTAATAGGGTCCAAAAGAAGATCCCATATCCGCCTTCAACACTGACTCCTGTTAGCGACGTGCATATTCCTGAGATTTTCGTTGCTGTTAAGATTTGAGTACATTTTTCGAAAGTCGATTTTGTTTTCTACCAATATAATAGTGCTGAACCTTGCAGCCATACAGGTGGGACTAAACTTCCGAGGCTACAAAACGAAAGAAATCAACGATCCAATCTCGGTAATTGTTGCGAAACCTGTTCAACGGATCTATCCAAGACCCTTGAGTAGTCCATATGGACACATCTAGCTTTTCCTGCCCCAGCTTCGCCTTTGCGTTTCGCGCACTCGTTTGATTGTGTCATGCCTATATGCTTTGTTGCAGAGTAAGACATGTGAGGGCTTTAACGGGATACCTCTCAATGCTGATATCCGATTTTTATCTCTTCAGATTCCCGAAAGAACACTTCAAACAGAGATAAGGGTAAATGGCACAACAAATGTGTTTTTGCTTCTTTTTCGCCCAAAACACACTATGACCAGTACTGTAGGGTATCGAAAAAAAAATACAATTCGTAAGAAGCGAGTGGTATTTTCATAAAGAGACCAGAGGGGTTCAAATGTTTATTTTTCAAAAGGGATGCTTCTTCATGTAGAACATCAAAGCGGTTTGCTATTGCATTTCCCAAATGTCAGCACGGAAAATTGAATTCCAAGGAATATTGCTAATTATTGTAGACTTGCGCAATCCATATTCTTATTGTTCTTTTTTTGTTAAAATGTTCCTGTGACACATAAAACTTTTTCATTGGCCTTTTTTACGGAATGTTCATTATTTCGAATGCTTTTTGCCCAAGTCCAGTCAAAGGTAGCGAATACACGTACAGTATGCTTACGCAAGGTCCTGAGTTGATCGCAAAACGCTCGGTTGCAGACGAAATTGAACCAGCAAATTCCCTTTCCGGGGAGCGCCTTATCGCGCTGCACCACGGAAGCCCCAGCGTCGCCCTCACTCAGCTGCTCGGTGAAAAATTCCAGCGAAGCTATCATCCCTCACCGGCATGACGGGATAAAAAATTAAAATGTTTTTGAGCAAATATGTAGGTCCATGGAGTGGAGAAATATGGCGTAAAGCCTCAGACAATGTCAATTTCGAAGAGGAAAAGCTTTTAATTTTTTTTAGAGTTTGTTCGGATAACGAGTTTGGTGAGGCTTAGAGGTCCAATTGAACACAAGTGGGATGGGATTTCCGGAGCGTAAGATTCCTTCCGACGACGGACAGCCTTTCTGAAAGAACTACCTGCACTTTCTGAACTCGTCTTGACAAGGTTGAGTTACAAATGACCTTCATTATAGCGAGTCACAAAGTACCTGCTTGTAACTTGAATGTGATATTTTATTGCACATGTAACTTATCTAGGCTGCGTAAAGTTGTATGCAATAAGACTGATGGCGGGTATGTGACATGAAAAGTTGCGTGTAGCATACCTTTTTATAATATGCATGTGACTCATCAGGTCATTTCCAAAAAAAAGTATACAACACACTTTTGAAGCGGGACTCAGATTCCAGCATAACCGTCGGTTCAGTCACTCAAGGTTGAGTTACTAGGCCCCGCCAAACAGCTGGAGGCCTCAGATGGCGCTCGGCGAGCGTGTCGCGTCGGTTCCCGGCTTACCCATTTGATTTCAATCTTCACACGTGAACTGATGGAGAAAGCGTCAATATTTATTTTCCTTTTCTCTTGATAAGAGCTTCCAGGGGTACGTTTCCACCGTCTGCGCATCGTGAGCACACACACGTCTTCCGACCGCCACGATTCTCACAATAACCAGTTCCACAGTTCTGAAAAATATTGGTTCATTATCGAGAATATTCCTAGTCGATCAGTGTTAATGAGCAGGACCAAGTGTGGACAGCGTAAAATAATAATCATGACTAATGTTGTCCAGTAAAAAGGCAACGCTTTGTTACGTGATCGCTTGCGCTAAATAAGTGGTCTTATGGCTGCATGTATTGTGCTTATCTGGGCCAAATTCCGGTCCGCAATTGCGTCTCGACACGCTTTGCGGCCGCACGCGCTCAAGTTAGTCGAGTTTCCAGCGCCAAAGCCGCATCGATATGGCTTTTTTATACAGTTTTCTCCGATTTTGTTCCCTTTTCACTTTCTAAAATCTACCTAGAGTCAACAGGTCGGTGGATGCTGCGCTGGATACTTTTCCGACTCAAATGTGCGCGGCCGCAAAGCGTGTCGAGACGTAATTGCGGACCGGAATTCGGCCCAGAGAAGCACAGTAGATAAAGCCTGTCCGAGTGAGACTGTCCGTCCACGCGGTCGACGTGCGTGTCGAATGGCCGTCGCAACTGGCTTTTTTTCTCGAAAGCCTTCCCACAGCTGCAAACCTGTCATATTATGCACTATTCGTCCAGTATTCGTGTTAGTCGATATGAGAGTCAAATAAATGCTTTCGGCAGTTTGACACGCACGTCTACCGTGTTGGCGGGCATTCTCTTTCGGACGAGCTTCACGTGAATCGGCTATCGCTGTATAGAAGAATTTCTCTCGCTCCCATAATAAGATTACATCTGTATCGGTTTTTCTTGCGCTGGCGCTTCTGGTTTACCAGTAATGAACCACTCAGGTCATAACCATAGCAGGCGTAGAACACCGTAAAAGTATTTTCAAGATTTTATGCTTATCTGGGAGAGAATAACGCACCGATCACAATGCTATCTCTGAAATCGTTCGAGACTCCTACAATTGGAGCTATAGCTCCTTTAATATACTGTGCTTCTCTGGGCCAAATTCCGGTCCGCAATTGCGTTTCGTCACGCTTGGGGGCCGCACGCGCTCGAGTCAGTCGAGCTTTCAGCGCCAAAACCGACTCAATGTGGCTTTTTATACAGTTTTCGCCATTTTTTTAGTTTCTAGATTCTAAAACCCACCTAGGGTCAACAGATCAGCGGCTGCGGCGCTGGGAACTGGGGCCGCGAAGCGTGTCGAGACGCAATTGAGGGCCGGAGTTTGGCTCAGAGATATGTACCTATATCTTGAGCTCGGACATTTGGCGGAGGAGTTGTATTAAGCTTGTATAGTCATAAGAGAACTCCTTGAAGACTTGATTCAAAATCCTGGGACTCAAATTGAGGGCTACATCGAATCCACTGTCGTATTCGGAGCCATAATCCGGTGCGCGATTCCGGACCATGGCTCTTGCATCACACAACGCGGCTGGGACAAAGGTTGGCTGAGCCGGAACCAAGTGGTCCCAGCACGATTATCATCCTTTGCGGACAACGACTGTTGCAAGCTGCAACAGCCGTTGTCTGCAGATGTGGACCGGAATTCGGTTCCGAAAACGACAGTATGCCCTCATTTACTGTAGACGCAAAACGCAGTTTTCTCTCACGGCTAACCTGCACACTGCATGAGGTGATGCAGCCGGCTCTAGCGACTTTGTCCAGACCGGGAATGTCCATTCTGGCACAGGTTGATAGATAGAACTGGCCCGTAACCATCTCACAAACGGCAAGAGCAAAAAGGCACGTCAGGATTCGGTTCATGTTTCAATCTAGAAAGATGTGTATTTCGTTCCACGGCTACTTAATAAGCCGAATAGATTAAGGATAAACAAGCGAAGAAAGGCTCGAAACTGACCACAGACATGAGATTCGAGAAGAGAAAACTAGAAAAAAAAGTTAGCAGATGGACTCTGGGCAAGCATTCTGATAGGTTAGGTTCCACAGCGACACACAAAGTTTGTGTGAATGAGACTGTCCGCTCACGCGGTCGGCGTGCGCGTCAAACGCCCGTCGTAAAGGCATTATTCGGACCTCTACCTTGATCAGCAAGATTTGGAATAGACTTTGTATTCTTTCACCCTAAAATTTCAAAGAAAAAGGATTTTTAACGTTTGGGATGTTTGAAGTCCGCAGCGCGCCAAACACTTGAACAAGCGTAATTGAATATTTTGGGAATTTTTGAACAGTTTCTTGGCAAAATCGAAATAGAACACGGATTTTTATCTTTTTAACTTGAAAACTGCTTTTAAGGAAGTAAAGGTCGTTCAAGTGAGATGGTCCGTCCACGCGGTTGGCGTGCGTGTCGAGCCGCCGTCGTGTAGGCACTTCTCGCACTTTTAAATTGATTAGCAGGAATATCAGAAAGACATTTATTGATACCCACGTTTGCTGTTTGCAGCCATGGTAGGGCTCGTACGAAAAAAGCCTTCGCGAAGGCCACTCGACATGCACGCCCACCGTGGGGGAGCGGAAAGTCTCATTCGGGCAGACCTTAACAGCGAAATGATCGGAATCTGCTTTTCCGTTAAGAAAAAAGCTAGAGAAGTGCTCAGATTCCGGAGTCTGCTTCTTACGAGGAATGATTAAATACAATGTTGCTTGGGGGGGGGGGAAGGAAGGCCATAATACTCGAAACGAAAGAGAGTTGTAGGAATGTTGAAAAGGAGACTTCTCTGCACAACAACTGTTGACGGTCACCATGCGTGTGTCACTTCTTTATATACGAGAGTATTGGTGCATGTAAACTAATGACCAATCTGAGCAAATCGCTCATAAGAGAACTGTGCAAACAGTATGCGATGCCCGCGAACGAAAACATCCGCTGCTTAGAGTCACTGTGATGTCAGCGTTGATTGTCCGATCAAAATCCATGATTCATCCCACCTTAACCGTATCGGGCTGTGACCAACAAAAACCATTTTTATGACGAAGTGACTAATAAACCCCAGTAGTATGAATAGAGCGTCACATCAGTTTAATCTGTTGACAACAATTCAAAAAAAACATGTTTTCCGATGTCTGCTCAAAGCTTTTCACACTATGACTAATTGTAAGCTTCTATCAGTGTTACAGTGCGTTTCATAATTGTAAAAGCACTCTCGAACAGGCTTCCGTCGCTTTTCCGTCACTTCCTCAAAAGTCTTGTATTCAGAAATTTTCAAGTAAGTTACATGCCAATTAGGGACTCTAAACAAGTTGCCTGCGACTTATCTTCACAACTTTGAGCTACATGTATCCTTCAACATGGTAAATATGCTACACGGTATAATTTGACTTACATATGGCCCAAAACACCCGCGTGTAACTAAGATGTGACCTGTCTATGTGACCAGTCTGGGCTATGGAAAGTTGTATGTAATCAGGGTGTTCACAGGTATGTTACATGAGATATTGCTTGTAACATACATTTTTAAAATTGGGCTGTGAAGTGGCAGGGGAGACGACGTTCTCTTGAAGCAGGACTAAGATATCGGCATTACCTAAGCTTAAGATACTTGACCCCGCTTCGCGGCTGTAGGCCCCGGCCAGCCTCTGTATGCCCCAGATGGCGTTCGGCGAGCCGGCCGCTTTGCGCGTCGGTGTGCAATCCGCGTCGCCTCTCGGTGTCAACATGTATGAAACAACATTGCAAGTTTCTCGCAATTTTGTGTAAGCTACATGTATTATCAGCGCAAGTTACATGTCACTTCAAAGTCGCGCGCACAAAGAAAGCCGTGTACGATTTCCTTACTATTTTGTGAATGTAGGCCTCAGGGTGCGGCGCGGGTGTGGACTCTCACAGGGGGGGCTGAGCTCCGGAGAAAGACCAGCTATACCATCCTGTGAGTGAGTAAAAACCGTCAGGAGCCGATTCTCACATGGAATCCGAATACACAATGCGATTCAACTGCGATTCTGTTTGAACTGAGCTACGATTGACGAAGTTAAGCTAGGAAGTTCAAAAAGAAGTCATAGTTAAGATGTTCCCAGAATGATAGTCAAGACATATGAATCCTCAGCGTAAAATAGCTAAAGCAGTTTGTTCAATGAATTGTAAATGATTCTTTATTTATTTATTTATTTGATACGCCCGCAGGGCGCGCCAACAACCAACATTTGAATAGAATCAGTGGTTAAAAATGAAGCGTAACGAAATTAGGGGAGGCCAACATCAAGGTAAAAATGAGCACTGAAACGCAAAACCCAAGCACTATTGTTTTTCACCAGGAGTAAAAAATCTATGTCGTAGACTGATGGGAGGGTTGGATTTATAACGTGGTCATCAAAACTCTTGAGAACAGATCGGCATACATAGCCAACAAAGCAAGGTTTGGCCGTGCCAGCCAGCTATGGCACCTTAATATTCATAAATCACCGGAACTTCGGAACACGGATTTACTGGCTTCCCACACGGGACCGATAATTTGGCCAAACCCGCCTATGACATGTAAACTAGAAGTTCAAACCCAGAGGGGATGAAACCGCAATAGAGAATTTTTTTTTACTCCAAGTTCGGAACCATATTCTTGAAAGGATTGAGCAAATCGTTCAGAAGGAAAATGGAGGAACAGTTTCGATTAGAAAGAAATCAGGCCATAAACTAGGACAATTCATCGGGATGAACTTTACATGAAACACAAGGATTACATGTGTTGTGAGCGCGAATATGTCTATTTCGTGTAGTGATCATGTGTCTTCAGGACTTTCCCAAACAGGATGAGCGGACAACCCATTACTCAACATCATGACGAAGGAATCCGTACATAGAACTAAATGAGGAGTATACGTAATAAGTGAGGAGGACTGTAAAAGCAAAAAGGAACATGGCAAAAAAAAATCACGACTGTCACAGTTCTGGGAGAATACTATTGTCCATGTTGCGCTGTGTAGAGAATCTGCTGATGAAAAAAAGGCGCTGTAATCAATTAATTTCTACACAACGTCCTCAACCCCTAGCATCCTCAAAAGGTCTACCTTTTCCAACGTTTTTTCGAACACACTACTATTCGTTGAGCTCATCAACTCCCCCGGCAAAAGTTGAAACCACCTAGCAGTGCGATAGAAAAGAAAATGCGACATTTGCGCTCTATTCTTGTTCCGAACTGGCGGGTAATGTATATTGAAAGCGTTCCTTCTGAGGCTGCTAGGTCGAAAAATCCAATATTTACTGGGAGATAAATTTAATTCTCTGCGAAGCATACGAAAACTGAATGCGAGATCAAGAAGAACTCTGCGACGCCGTAACGATCGCAAACCAACACTGTTCAACCTTTCCCCATAGCAAGGCAGACACCTCCAATTCATACCCTGGTTAACTCTCGCAAACAGCAGCCTTGTGAATGTTTGTTGAACCCTTTCGATCTTATTAATATTCTTCTTAAGAATTGGGCTCCATACAACAGAACAATACTCTAAATGAGGTAATACATACGTTTTGTACAGTCGGACAAGAATGGTTGGGTCCTCGCTGTGAATAGTCCTAAAAATTGAAAAAAGTGCGGCGTACGCTTTCTTAACCATTTGATCAATGTGACAGGAAAACTTCAGTTCGGAATCCACGAGAACACCAAGATCTTGAATGAGTTCACAATTCTTCAAAATGACACCACTGACTTCGTACTCGTGTGGATCTCCTTCACCAATGTGTAGTACAAAACTTTTGTCAAGATTCACAGTAAGATTCCAATCTGTAGCCCAAGTGGTTAGCCTTTCAATAGAGGACTTGGGGGCAGCATATATTTCGTTAGAGTTGTCTTCATCGTAGGCGCCATATATCTTCACGTCATCAGCATAAATCTGTATCTTGATATCTTGTGATGTCTTCAACATTTTCGGAAGATCCATTGTGTATATAAGGAAAAGTAGGGGTGAGAGAACTCCACCCTGAGGCACGCCGCTAGTGCAGGCGTGCCTGCTAGAGAAGTCTTTTCCTACCCTTACTGTCATGAATCTATCAGTCAGATATGATTTAAACCAATTCAGCAAATTTCCACTGATACCCAAAAGTTCTAACTTGTTGAGTAGTTTACTGTGACTGACCTTATCGAAAGCCTTGGAAAGATCGACGTATATTACATCAACAGATTTACCTTGGTTAATGGCAAGATTCCAATCATACAGACTGTCAATAAGGTTTGTAGTTGTTGACGCGCCCGACCGAAACCCATGCTGCTCTGACGGAATAGAATCGAATTTGTTCAACCATGTGAACAGCTTTTCTCTAATAATTTTCTCCATGACTTTCACAGGTGACGGTGTAATACTTATAGGCCTAAAATCGGAAACTAACTGTGATCCTGTCTTTTTTGGAATAGGTGTAACTAAGGCATGTTTCCACACCTCTGGCACCTCACCAAACATTAAGGACACATTGAAAATGTGGGCGGGAGGTTTGGACAGCGATTTTGCGCATTTTTTGTACACAATAGGCGGAATTCCATCATATGGTTCAGTTGTGGATGGCTTCAAATGTTTCAGAAATCTTTCAATTTCTGCTGGATGAAAGTAAATATGTTCGCAGTAAAAACGAGAATGACTTGGATTTGGTACAACATTAGTGTCATCGTTAGTGGAAAACACACTTGCAAAAAAATTACCAAGTGCAGTCGCCTGGCTACGGTCACTTTTGCATTCTGACCCATTGGTATCAACAAGAATGGGGGATCGTCCACCGCTAGCTAACTTACTTCGAATATAGGCATGGAGATGCTTCATAGAAGCATTTCGTGGAAGGCGGCGTTCTTGGTTCGCTAAAAATTTCTTGAGATGACTGTCTATGTCTTTACATATTTTTTTGTATAGGGAATCATGCAGTGGATCAGACGATGCTTGGAAAACATGCTGCTTTTGGGCTAATAGATTTCGGATATGTGGCGGGAATTTTGTCCAGTTGGCTTTTTTTACCCTGAATGGAACAAAATAGGACAGTTTCTCGTAGACTACCTTGCAGAACCTACGGTATAAGTCATCGGTGGATGAATACTCATTGAATACTAAAAGCCAATCAACTTCATTGAAGCAACGGTTTAGTGACAAATAATCAGCTTTAAAGGCACAGTCCAACCTTAGAGGTTAAATTCGATATTATGATCCGGTCGCCGCCTTTAGCAACCCTGCCAAGCGCGAAATCTCGATTCGCTCAAATAAGCGAGAAAAAGCCAGGAAAAAGTCGGCCACGCCCCCTTGAAAGAAAAAATGGGTAACGCCCACTGGCATGTTTCCGACCTCAATAGAGGAGAGACGAGCGAATGATTTCATTGAAAACGTATGTTCTTCGATTTGTTTTTGGCCTGGCTTTATATTGTGGCCTGCATCAGAACGATAGCTACGAATAACGAGAAAATACAGGCTCGAGACAACTCGTCCGTGAACTTCTACCCGCTCAAAATCGAGATTTTGAGGAGCCGTAACTCCGTTCATAGTGAGTTTTGAGCGATTCTGGAGACACCATTGTGATCAGCGTTACATTTTCTCCAAGATAAACAGAAAAAAGAAAAATTGATTTCGAGGTTGGACTGTGTCTTTAAGGAAATCGGGAAGCGGCAGCGAAAGCGTAGTTTGAGGAGCCTGCGTTATTCTGAATTGAAGAATATTGTGATCGGAAGTAGCCAGAGGAGGAAGTGCAGCTACGTAGTTCACAATTGGGGATGTGGCAAGAGTAATATCAAGAATGTTTTGTCCGTGTGTCGGATCAGTCACAAGCTGTTTAAACCCTGTTTCCTCAAAAAATGTCAAAAACGGGGAAGATCTGCAATCAAGAGCCACTAAATCAGCCCAGTTTATTTTCAAATTAAAATCACCAAGTATTATTGTGTTTTCTTTCGTCGAAGTGAGCAAAATGAGTAAATCAATCAGTTGTTCATCATCAATCGAACTTGAATTAGGTGGGCGATAGACGAGAATAAATCTCAGGCGAGATGAGGTGATTCTTGCAAAGTTTTATTAACGGGAGTGGGACATTCAAGTTGAACGTAGTCCATTTACCCTGTATACAAACGTTCACCATGTAACTACAAGATAGCCGCTGAAGGGCGCTACTCTGTACGGGCACACATCTGGCTGTAGGTGTGGTCGCGCCCAAAGTTCACATCTTTTTGCCATGTATGGGTCACAAGGGTAAGATATTTTAGCCCAGCAGGGTCCATTTACCCTATGTATTCTGCTTTACTGTCTAAGATTAAGACTGAATACCGCTTCAATATACGGGCTCACACTTTTCTTTGGCGTGGTCCCGTCAGAAATTACAAATAATAAATACTAGGAGTGAGAGGAGTTGATTCATGTCGTATACAAACTTTCACCGTATGGGATGGACGCCGAAGGGCGCTACACTGCATACACCTGACTGCGGATGTGGTGCCGCCGGAGGTCCTTACTGTCATTACTCTCTATAAATCGCACTGTCTTTATCTTCCGCTTCGCACCAGCACGAGTAGAAACCGTGCGAATTTCGCCGTTTTATAGCCTGTAGTGCCTAATCGTTCTGGCATTTTCGCGCCTTCTTGGTGGCAGAGTTTTTCTTATCCAACCGCAAAGAGCAATTTAAGTGGTACTCCTTAAAGGCCCAGTACACCCTCAGACATGAATTTTGTGATTTTCATTTGTTTGTGTAGAAGACCCCTCTTGTGTAACACGTGCCAAGTGCGAAACTCCGATTTCTCCAAATAAGTGAGATATAAGCCCCCCCCCCCCACAGGCCTGACCCCCTTCTAGATTTTCGACCTCGTAACCGGCTGGATGGACGGATGAATTTCAACCGTGTCTACGTTCTTCAGTCCACTACCGGTCTTTGACCTTGTTTTGGCTCGCTCTCGCGCAACAGCTGCGAATGAAAAGAAATACAAGTCTAAGACAGCTCGTCCACCAATTTTCCACCCTTAAATAATAGGGTTCTTTGAGGAGCCAAAACTCCTTTCGTATAGATTCTTAAACGATTTCAAAGATACCAATGGGATCAGCGTGTGATCTTCTCCAATATAAGCATAGAAACAGAAAAATAATTCTCTGGGTCTTCTGTGCCTTTAAAGATACAGTCCAACCTCAGAATCGATTTTCCGCTTTTCTGCCTATCTTGGAGAAAATTTCACGCTGATCACAATGGTGCCTCCAGAATCGCTCAGAACTCACTACGAACGGATTTACGGCTCGTCAAAGATTTCGATTTTGGCTAAAAGTTCGCGGACGAGTTGTCTCGAGCCTGTATTTTCTCGTTATTCGCAGCCATCGTTCTGAAGCAAGCCGCAATATAAATCCAGACCGAAAACAAATCGAAGAACATAGGTTTTGAATGAAATCATTAGCGCGTCTCTTCCCTATTGAGGTCGGAAACCTGGCAGTGGGCGTTACCCATTTTTTCTTCAAGGGGGCGTGGCCAACTTTTTCCTAGCCTTTTCTCGGTTATTTGAGCGAATTGAGGTTTCGCGCTTGGCAGGGTTGCTATAGGCGGCGACCGGACCATAATATTAAAAATTACCTCTGAGGTTGGACTGTGCCTTTAGAGGAAATGCTCATGATAAAAACCCATTTATAGGTTGCGATGTTTTTAAATAGTTTAGTCCAATAATCATAGGTTAATAGGGAAAAGTCCCGACAGAACACTCAAATACCGGAGAAAAACTGTTCAAAGAAATCTCGGAAAAATTATTTAAGTCTGTTTGTGTGTTTCGGGAAGCTGCGTACAACGCATCGAACCTGACGTCGAGAAAATGGTCGCGCTTCAAACTTCTTAGGTATAGTCTACAGCAATGGAAGTACAGTTTACCGCAATGTTGAAAGGACATGGTGCGGTTGCGGTCACACACTCAAACTACGGTGGGAGACGCCAGATTTCATTATCGATCGACAGCACTGTCGATTCTCTGAGTAAGTTACGATTTTTCTTTTTTCTTGTTTGTTTCGGCATTATTTTTGTTTCTGACTGTTTAAATATTGCGTATAGGGGCTATGCCTAGTGCGTGAGGGTAATCAGCCGTTTGTTGGGGCTTCGTAGTGTTTTTTTTTTCAAAATTCTGTTTTGAAATCGAAAAAGACGGCAAATCCCTCTTGCACATTAAGAAAGGCCCCTATTAGCAATATAACAAGTGTCAGAAAAAAATAATGCCGGAGCAAACTAAAAAAAAAGAAAGAAAAACCGTAACTCACCCCGAAAATCAGGTGTGCTGTCGATCAATAACTAAATCTGGCGTCTTCCACCGTAGTTTTATTGTGTGACCGCAACCGCACCACGTCCTTTTGAAATTTCGGTAAACTGTAAGACTTCCTCCAGCACTGGGAGAGGTCCTCTACTGGAGTTATCCGGAAGACCTAGTCTTATCAGCTGTAGATGAACGGTTACGGGAGATCTCACAAGTGAACACGGCTGTCCCCTCAGTCTCTGCCCGCAGCGAGACGAGCAGGGTATTCTGCTGTCCGACCATCAATGCGATGACTCGGCATGCATGGTATGGATTCGCTTACACTGTCTGCAGACTCTCGCGCAGAGATCCGGCTGGCAGCATTCGTCAACAGTTTCGGGTTTTAGCCTGCCTTTGGCTTAACTGTAGGGTGTTGAGAACGGATTTAAAAGTTCCTAACAAAGAAAAAACTAATATCCAAACAAACAATGAAGCGGATGTGTAAAAAAAAGCGTTTTCGTGGAAAAATCGCTAAAATGAAACGATTTATAATAAGGAACGTCGATAAATAAAGTAATTTTGATATGTCTCGGCGTTTTTTCAGGGTTTATTCTTATTTTTACGTATGAAACCGTGAAATAATTAGTGGAGCCTTCTATTTACCGAACCAGAACTTCAACGCTTATAACTTTACCTTTGGGTAATGTTCTTGAATAGAAGATTGCATCGCTGCGATTACAGTTTTAATAATGGTTCGAATATACTCGAAGTGAAAATGAATGAAACTAACCCATATAATACATTCATGGGCGTTTATGAGACCGTTTATCACTCTACTGGTGTTCAATTGACTTCTACCAGAAATTTTGAAGAAGGTGATATGAGATTTCAAAAACCGCGCGCTTTTATCGAATTTCGAGCGTGGGAAAATCGCGGTTGCGCTAACAGAAACAGAAAGTAATATATCTGCTAACATATCGTCTCTGATGGAATTACGTGCGTCCCCAGGAGCAGCAACGACAAGAGGAGATAGCCGCTGAGATCGCGCGCTTCAACGATCATCACATTTTAGGAGGCGTTCAGCCCACCATTCGGGAGTGCAAAAATTGTTTGGATTTTCTGGCGAGTAGACTCGCTCATTGAGTATCCGGAAACTGCTAAAAAATCATTTTGAAATTTCCCATTATATTTGAACTGTATTCTACCAAATCTCAATTTGCAGCTGTACACTTGTATTCCTCACGACTTCACTTATGTGAAATACTGAACCAACCGTTATTGTATTTCTCCACTGCATGCCCAATCTCCTGTTTTTTTTCTGTGATGGTGAAGCGCTCCACGATTAGTTGATAAAAATTGTTTTCATCCGCCTTCTGTAGCAATTTTTCTTGTTCCCGTCATTAGCAAAAAAAACCATTCGTGTCATTTCAAATCAGAAAGCATTGTTTACAGAAGCTCGTTTAACCAAACTTTTTGACGGATCAAAAATTGTTCCTAAATCTTTTTCAAGTATAACATTACCAACTTTAATCCATTCAGTCCTTATCATTTAGGTTTGGAATGAGTATCAAAGTCAGTGTATGCACATAATTTTATTCGCTATCTATTCTTTAATCAATTAATTTACTCATACATTTTGTTCGGTGTTTTCTTATTTCAATTGCGATTCATTTTTTACATCTCTCCAAGTGTCTTTTCCCTTTTCTAGAGTTTTTACCTAGTTATCATTGATTTTTAAACAGCTATGCAGTCATGTTTTTTAATGATTTTGTTTTTATTTTATTTCATTTTGTTCAAGTATTTTCTGAGTGCAATTCTAAATTTTATTGAGCTATATTATTTTGATTTTCGCCACGCGGAATAATGTTGTGGCCACATTTTAATTTTCTATTTATTAAGAGAAACTTAATCCATATATGTGTCATGCGATCCACCCATAATTTGATATCTGAAAGTTTAACTTGGACTGTAATGGATTCTACGTCATTCCATGCCGTTAAAAACCCGCCTCACAGCCAAGTGCATCACATTGTTGACCGAAATCAGTTCACATAACCCTAACCTCATCGATTATGACGGTTGGGTGCCTCCGTGATGTCAGTTGGGGTGCTGCAACCCCATCCACGAGTGTGCCTCATTTCTCTGCGCTTCAGCGCTCGGGCTGGGCGGTGGGTGAGAGGCATGCGGCGAGGAGAGTGCGCGACGACGGTGGGAAAATGCCGAGCGACGCATGTTCACTTGTGAGATCTCCTTAGACCGTAGATGAACGGAATTCTCCTGTAGATGACCGAAACCTAACATGTTTCTACAGGTATACTAGCACAGCAGATGAACAGAACTCGAATTCGGAGGAAATTTCAAATTCCGGTATAGGCGGTAACCTAACATGTTTTCACAGGGGTACACTGATTCCGGGTTCACACAGGGGACCCCGGGGACATGCCACTGGGGTAATCCCCCTGGGGACCCTACTCGGACGGGGGGGGGTGACCCCACCGCCACGGTTCGCTGTGGGGTGCACCCCACCGTGCACCGTGAGGAGATGGCCCCACAGTTGGGTACCCCCCTCCCGAGCCGTGGGGAGCCCCCTCCCCTCGGCGACAAAAATTATCCTCCGGTGTCCGGTGGATCTTCTGTGAAGTGACTCGAGGCCACCTTTCAGGCCCAGCTCCGAAAAGCCGACTGAGGCGCACTGCGAGATGAGAAGCCTTCTATACCAGCAAGATTGTTAATACTTTTGTCTAAACATGCTAGTGATCCCGACGAATGTCTGGCGTTATATATTGTGCTTCTCTGGGCCAAATTCCGGTCCGCAATTGCGTCTGGACACGCTTTGCGGCCGCGCGCTTTCAAGTCAGAAGGGTTTCCAGCGCCGCAGTCGCTGATCTGTTGACTCTAGGTGGGTTTTAGAAACTGAAAACTCAACAAAATCGCAGAAAACCGCATAAAAAAGCCATATCGAGTCGGCTTTGGCGCTGGAAACTCGACTGACTCGAGTGCGTGCGGCCGCAAAGCGTGTCGGGACGCAATTGCGGACCGGAATTAGGCCCAGAGAAGCACAGTATGTACTTTGCAGGTGTTGATTGCGTTCAGTGCATTTGAAATGATGTTAAAACGGTTCGCGTCGCGGCTGCGTCGCGGCGATTACTCCAGTACTTCACCCCTATCATCTTCATTCGTTGATCTGTAGTACAATATACCTCCTGTAGTTCCTCCACAGCGTCAACTTCTCCCGTAGATCTCCTCTACGAGTGTCGGGGTGGTGAGGTCGCGGAATCTTCGTAACATAATGTAGTCTGATTGTGTTATTACTCATTTCTTCGAAATAACTGAGATTGGTCGGTGAGTTTTTGTTTCCACTCTCACATTTTCGCCTGTTCTAATTGCTTCCACAAATGCAGTCGTATCGGTGAAGACACAGACTCACCGACCTATCACAGTTGTTTTGCAAAAATGAGTGATACCACTAACAAATTACGGTATTTTTGGGCGAGTCCGCAACCTCACCAGGTCCTACTTCCATAGCTGTAGACTATAAGTGGCTTTGCTTTCTGATTGATGTTCCAAAAGTTCTTTAAAAATAGGAGGGGCAATGTAGAGATGGGATATTAGAGCCTTTCGCGATGAATAATGTCCGGAAACTCGGTGGCTGTTCCTACGGTAAAACGAACGCAGGACAACTGTTATAGGACGTGACTTCAGGCAGCTGTTTCTCTTGCTAGAAAGAGTGCGGAGAATGCGGAAGCGGAAATTATGGCACAATGTTTACTTCATCGATTGCTTAACTATGAACAAGAAAAACGAAAATCGATCTTTGGTGGCGTGCCATTCAAGCTCGCGTGTCCCACCGGTGGGACGCGGTATACGGTAACGAAATATTGCACTCGGTCGTGAATGGGTTCAGAGTTCAATGCTCTTTCTCGCGTTTAGGTGGCCTCCCTGTATTTTATCGAGTTTTTGGTCAAATGGCTGAAGCACATGGTAGGCTTCAGTTTTCGGATGGGAAAGGACTGAGAAGTGACTAACAAGTCCGTAGCGTACTGTCTATCATATTATTCGATGTTTTTGATTTTCTGTTCGAGTCGCTAGAACACGTGTTGTACTTTTTCAGATTCAGACAAGGGAGGAAGAGCAATGCAGCTGGGCGCCGAAAAGATGAGGTGCCCATGTGTCATCCATGCATGTTCTTTTCCTACATATTTAACGTAGGAACACACTCGCTCTCTTTTGCTGTTGTTTATCACTTATTTGAAGTTATTTGACCCATCTTGCATTGCTTCAGCTTGTTTTCTGCTCAAAAGTTCAACATAAAGGTACGAACAGATAACAGTGCTAAATCATGTTCTGCATATTGCAACCACCACTTTAAACCTTTTATTCCGTCGCACTAGTTCTGAGACAAGGAAGAAATAGTGAAAAGGATAAAATTGAAATTCTTGGTGCAGTTTATGTGGGTTGCAAAATGAATGAGTTCCTACTTCGAAAATTTAGGTTTTCTAACGATTTGAAGAATTTTCTGCTCATGCACGAAAATCTCATGCTTCCCAAATATGGAACTTTCTTCGTATTTGATCGTGGTTGGACCACTAGCTGCTGCTTACTAAGTCCTTTCAAGCCCACGTTCCACCTGTAAAGTAACGCTTTTAGGTTTTCTATGGAAGCGCTTACAAAGTCCACTCAAGTGCGATTTGACCGTACGTATAAGTGACCAGCGGTGTAAGGGGGGGGAGGGTTGAGAGTTCAGGGCGAAGGCTAAAGCTCTCTAAAGCTTTGCAGATCCTGTGATTTAGTGTGAAGGAATTACGCACTATCAATGCCATTACTTAGATCGGATTCTCGGTTCAGCTCGGAACTCACACTATCACAGAAAGTGTTAGAAGCTTTCATATCATTGAGAAAATTTAATCGGGCAGGCCTATCTGCACTACTTAAACTTTGAGTGGTAAGGAGCTCACTGTAATCTGTTGGATCGTGTAGCGAATCCAATGGCGTAGCACTTCAGGATGGAGACAAGCAGGGCACCAAGGCTTGTTAAGCTTGCCAACGGTGTGGTCATGAGCTTCGGAGCGATATTATAGCGTTACTGTATGCTATTGCATAAAATCTATTATACAATGATAGAGTACAGCGCAAACGACGTGCTGTGTACATATTAGTTTTCTCGTTGTGAGAGTTGATATGGTTTTACAAACGTAGTTCTGAGGCAAAGTTAAAGAGCTGCGCATGGAGACTCTGTTGTATGGTATAATGGTTTAACAATGTTATTTTCATACATATTTGTATCAAACTACATAGTGTGCTATGTACATAAAGACGTAGAAAACGTGAACGCTGTATCTGTAGTTAGTAGATATTGTTCCGTATTACTTACTAAAAATTTAACTGTACTAATATTGTGGAGATATCGTTGCCAACAATTCGGCGCCGAGTGCGCTTGGAGATTGGGTTTTGACGCACCGCCTTCTTACTTTACGGCGGCAGGATCGACGGCGGACTTTCCTTCGTTCAAACGAACGGCATTTTTGGGGTCGTCGCAGATGGATGCATCCCATGTTTGATGGCTCCTTAGTCTAGCACTTTGGCAAGCAATCTAAGATGTTGACGACAGTGAATACAATGGAAAGGGCAATGAACAAGCTAGTAGCAAGAGTAAACAGCAATAATCTTGGTTGTGACAAATATGTATATGCATTATAGAGACGAACTGATATGGATATGTTATACCACGATAGAAATGGACAGCGCGCTTCCACTTGTGAACGTCGCAATGCTAGGCAAACTCGCCAACAGCGGAGATGTCTACCGACATGCGGATCTTAATCCATACTACGTCGTGCCAACAATACGATTTTTTGTTGTTGTGTAGGCATTGCTAATTTGCTGAGCCAACACTTCTACCTGCGGCACATTATAACAGTGAAGGGGCTGTGAGAAGCCCTACATGCCATTCGAGAGTTTTCCGATGTAACAGTCTTCGCCGATATCCGCTCTCAAGAACAGGCTTTCAATTTGGGCAACATCGACCGCTGTGTGTTGATTCGTAATCAGCACCTGGTCGCAAACGCGCTCGACGGACAACACGCCAAGGATGAGAACGCAGCCTGTCCCTGATTCACGACACAATTCAAACACTTTTGCCGCGCCCGCGAGAAAACAACACGACAAGAACACGCATACACACCAGCCCCATTCCTTCCCATGCGACCCGACCGTAAGGCCATTCTCTTTATTTCCTGTGGTCGTAAGGCCTGTTAGATCAACTCTCTGCTCGAATAAGCCTTTTTATTTGCTGGCCTGGCCGAAAGGCCCTTGTTTTTGTTTGTTTAGACTGACCGTGAAGGCCATTGTTGTTTTTCATCTCATAGCTAGAGCGTAAGGTCCGTTGTTGTTCTTTGGAGTATTTCCAAGGCGCAAGGCCTCATCGTTTTTTGTTGTGATTTTTCCTCCTCTTTTTAATTGTGAATTTTTCATCCCGTCAGGTTTGTGAATTTTTTATCTCACCCGCAGGGCTCGATTCTTTTGCTAGTTATGTTTTTTCTCCCTCCTGGTCCAAGGGCCCCCAATTGTAGTTTTTGTTTGTTAACCTGGCCATTGGGCTCGTTTTAGTTTCTCTTAGATTCACATTAGCCCAGAAAAGGATTTTTCTTTCTGATAGGTCATGTAGTTTTTAGATTTGATGAGTTTTTAAATATATTTTTTGCATTCTCATCATGAACAGATATCCTGTTGCGTTTTTTCATTCGTATGGTTTTAAAATGAAAAAATTGATAGATCATTCGTCCGCTATTTATTTTTATGATTTTTACTCGTCGTAATAATTGTTGGTTTTTTTAATAAAGGTTTAATTACCCAAGTTTCAAGTGCGAATCGGTCGAGACCGAGTGGTATTTTTTTGGAGGACGTCGTGCGGATCGTGTCTCACCCTTCTTTGTGCCTGCCCCTCCTGGAGTCCTGCGTGGCAGGAAAGTCCGACAACCAAGGTGAGAAGCCACCCCCAAAATACATATCTTTTCATAGAAGGAGAGAAGGCATACGCTGCACCAACTAGGGATGCGATTCCATCCACGATGAGGCGAGTTACTTATTTTCAGGCATTTTAGTATAGAAATACGGTGAGGTATGCTCAGTACATTATTGAAGGTTGAGCATGTGTCATAAACCGTTGATAGCCACGAAGATGCCTGTGAGACTTCTGACAACCAGCAACACTAGTTCCGTGGTTCAATTTTGCTCTAGCCCAGCTCAGGGCTAGAGCAACAGCAAAGAGAGTACTACCGAAGACGCCGGCTTCTGAGAAATGAGCAGTTTACGTGGTTTTTACTAATGCTCAATGTTATTCTGTTACTCATATCCTGTATGTTATATGCATCTCCCAATGATATTCTTTTCTTCTCTCAATGGCCCCGACTTGTTATTCGGTTGACATCTACGGCTCAAAATGTAGCATGGTGACTCTGCTCTAGAGGATCTCTCGATGCTGCGAGTAAGAATCATGATATCTCTCCGTTGTGCGGTTATGCAGCAATTGCCGGTTTTGAACGAACAAGCTTTTTGCATTTATATCCTTTTATATTTGCTCCTGTCCAGATGTTGGAATTGAAGAATGCCTTGCCATTGTTTTGCATTTATCCACCATATAGTACTCTTATTTCGTGGAATAGATCATAAGAGGGGTAGAATCTCTTCATTTTGCTCAAAGGATCTTATTATCTCTGATGAGCGTCAATACGTGCCGTATTGTTATTTGACAATCCGCGAATGCAGACGGGGGCAATGATGGTGTGGTTATGCTGGGCCAAGGCTGCACACTCAAGGCTTGTGTCCAATCGAAGTGGGGACCACAAACAGATCAACGCTCCCCAACGAAAAACTCGGGTGCGTCGCGGTCGTGGTGCGGAATTAGCGCCGCTCAAATCTTTCAAAATCGAGGTCACGAGACCATAAGTTCGCTTTAGATTCCGCCACCGTTTCGTCATTAAGGTGGGAGTTTTTACCCAACGACGTTGTTTTCCGTCTTCTCACATTCTCTGATGACTCGTTTTTGACCGTTTGTTCGGTCTCGTGGTTTTGGGGATTGAACACGAACAGTTCACTCGTCCTAGAATTTGTAAACAATGCTACTCAAATTTCAGTCGGCTAAGAGTGTTGCTGCTGATCAGATTTTTTCCTCTCCATGCAGCCCACAAGAGGCCCACTGATCTCACTGCCTGTTGGCGATTCTCAGGATTCAAAGCAGCCGTATTGACTACTGAGGTAGCCTATTATATACTTTCACTCGTTTTCCTTGACCGTTTCTGAGTTCCCATAGTTGTTCCATCGAATCACTGAGCTAACACCAATTTTTAACTATGCCGCTTTCTCCTAGTGTAATCGTATTAGTTTCATGGTGCGGAAGAAATCCCAAGACCCAACTATACTGAATAAAAATTTAAAGAGGCACAGTGACGTTTTAGATTTGATGCCAACACAATAAAACAAAACAATGTACACGCTCAGGAGTCACAGCTGCAGCTCACGTCGTCTCTTTAACACTGGTCAACGCTTCGGGTTTTGTGCTTTCGCACTCTGTACGTGCTGAACAATGTGTGGGGCTGTTTGAGAAGATTCAGAAACTTATCCCGACTCAACCTGCGGTGCTTTCCGTCTGATGGCGCACCAGCTTTCTTGGATGCCTTCAGCGCTGTTTTTGTTTACCATGACAGAATGAAAATACAGAGAAAGAAAAATCAGTGATCGAAAAGACGAAGGCGTGCTCTGTCTGTAGAAATCGATAGATAGAGATCCCGAATTTCGCAGATCACTCAAGGCCAGTTTCGTCCAAAGCAATCGCGTTTGTTTCGCGAGACTCCGGACCGATGTTTTCAAAGAGCTGCTGAGTGCACCTGAATTCGAAGAGGGGAACGCCAGAGGATTTGTTGCAAAGAAATTAAGTGGGAAATAAATTGTCCGCGAGCCAGAGTGGGTGGCATACAACAGGGCTGGCGCTATTGCGGATACAAATGTGTGAACGGAGTCAAGAATCATGGGAAAGATTATACCTTACAAAAGGTTGATGAATGCTATCAACGATGTAATTCGCGATCATGAGATAAAAGTGAATTTCAAAGCGAGCTAAAGCGCTTCTATAGGTCTAGCTTATTATAGTTTAGGCCAAGAGAGTACTGGTGGACGGCAAGTACCGCTGTGAAAAAAAAACCTCAGGATCATCGTTCAGCCATTGAAGAACGGGTTAGTCTGAAAATGATTTGCGAAACCAGTGGAGGATATCATCATTCTTTATGATATGCTTCGCCTACGATAGGTATATTGAAGGAAGATTGCGATCGGTATTTGATTTGTTTCAAGTTCAACTTTGTAGTATTGCACCTCTGTAAGAGAGTACTCTGCACTGTATGCTTTGCGGTGTTTACCCTGACTCGGTGGAGTGTAGCTGCACAGACAGCGTGAAGGCAGGTGCGCACCTGGCTACGAATCATGATGGCACATGCCATTCAAGAAAACGCCGCATCCGAGTCGATATCTTGAATATCGTCTTCGGAAGCTTTTCAGAGTGCTCCTACACCGGGTAGCGCTGGCAATCAAGACAATGCGGAGCCGTCTGAAGAAGAAACCGAGAACGTCACTCCAGGTCCAACGAGTGGTGAACGAGATGATTATTGGAAGGATGATATGAACGAAATTACGACTGTAAGTAATTTTAGGACTCTTCATTCAGTGGTTCTCGTGATTTATTCAATCATTACACTACATAAGGTAGACGTTATAGAAAGAATCGCCCACTGATGTAACCGATTTTCCGATCAAACCGTACATTTTGTGGATGCAATCGGATAAATTCGGATAAAATTGCGCTTGGCCACGCCCATTCTCCCGTACCGCCTTCTATTTAGTACATCAACCCAGAGTTTCCCTCCTCTTTCTGAAATCGAAACAGTCGTTGCGGCGCGGAAAAATGGGCGTGTTCAAGTGAAATGACCAAGCGGTCAGACAAATGTTAGGACTGACCGCGCGCAAGTTTTTCCCCTGAGTACCAACCGCGCGCAGGAACCGTTCCGTTCGCGCGCAAGAAACATTTTAGGACCAAACTCGCGCAATACTCGCGGTGGGAATGATCACAAAAGTTGCGCGCGTTCCGACCACGTTTGCGCGGCCGCCATCAATAACCGTTCGGACAGCTCGAAACTCTTTAAAGCTCGCAGGAACCTCCCCGGTGTAGGACCGACAGCGTCCAACAAATTGAGACGTGAGTGAAAATGCATCGTGTGTAGCGGCCGGGAACGCATTTAACTCCACGTGGGAGTTGAGATTTTTTTGTTGCGGTGCTCGTGCTATCTCGCTTTTTTGATGTTTTCCTTTGTCTCTATCTCTTCCCATTCTGTGGTTCTGTGTTCCCGTTGATTTTGTATGTGTTCAAATGGTCTTATGATTGCATGCACAGTTCGAGCGAAGGTAACAGTAGGTAATTCAATGATAAATATTGAAAACGGCGAAGGGTGTAGGGTTTTCTTAGATGTAAGCAGACCGTCGTGAAAGGTGTATAGGGATTCTGGTAAGTGAACAATAAGCATTGTGAAAAGAAGGTAAGGGGTGTCAAGGCGTGAGTGGAGGTTGTGAAAAGTGTCCGGGGCTTTGGCAGGAGGGGCAACATCGGCTAAAGTGAATAGGGATAAAAAAACGTGAGGAAACAGTTTTTTTTGGGGGGGGGGCGTATTATGGTTCTCAAAACGATACTGATACGTTCTGGAAAGTGGGCAACGCTTCAGAAGGAATGCGCACAACAGCGGCTAAAGTGCGTAGGGAATCGAAGCGATGGCAGGGGTAAGTTGTAGGGGGGCGTATTTTTTTTCATTTTCTTGGTTTTCAAAACAGTATTGATAAGTTCCGGAAAATGACCGAAGCTTCAGAATGAGTGCGCACCACATCCATTAAAGCGATTAAAAAACGAAAGATGGTCGTTGTTGGGGGTGTGAAGCCCGGACTTTGAAGTTTCACTGAGTTTCGTAAAGTTTAACTCGAGATACGTCGAGAAAAATTGCTTGCGAAAATGCTAGCTATACCTTCTGTCCAGTATATATATGGCCAATATTTTCAGAAATATAGCCTCGAACTTCAATGGATAGGTTCTATGCCATTTCGAGACTTGATGCTTCGAGGAAAGCGGCCTTCATCACACTCTGTTATCATAAGGCATCAAATTTCACTGAACTTCATTTGAGAGTCGAAGGATGTGCAATATGAGTAAATGCTGTGAACACGCTCTTCCGAATTTTCATTTCAATAACCACACATAAAACAGATTTATTCCAGAATGTACCAACATGCTTTGGTTAGAATGGCCAACAGTATCCCGGGCAGGACTGCATGATCGTCTCAAAACGGCCGTTTTCCACTTGCATGAGCACAGTGTAAGTGGTCAGCTTGTTGAGATTCGTCCGTGACGACAGCACATTGAAGATGCCCTGGAGAGACTTTAATTTAACAAAAGTTTTTAGATAGAAGTTCGATATATGACGGGTTTGGGTAGGGCGTCAAGGGATGAAATGCTTTCCAATCCGAGTAAAAATGGACATAGACAATTTCGCGATACACTAAGTTTGGCGACTTTATAAATAAATGTATAGTCGGGACCGATCGCATTGATGTTTTGGGTTCATTATTGTGCGTTGGACCAAACCCGGTGCACGTAACATCGGCATGGATCGTGAAGAGACTTCGTGTTCACTGTTGAAGGTTGGCGCAAACTCGGTGCACCTATGTTATAGCATATGGCACCGAGTTTTCGCCAAGTTTCAACAGTGAACGCGAAGTCTTCACGATCCATGCCGACGTTATGTTATATCATTTTCGCACCAGGTTTGCGCCAACGCACAATAAGGAACTCAAAGTATTAGTGCGATCCGTGTCGACTGTACGCCCTCCTAGTCATGGGCCTCGCAAGAGCCTAAGGCGCTATTCATACTACTCAACGCCAGCGCGGTACGCGCGTGCCGCGCTGGCGTGGCGTTTGAGTATGAATGGCCTAACGCCTCGCCCGCGCGGCACGCGCGTGACGCCCGCTCCGCCATGGCGGCGATGGCCGTAATGGCTTTTTAACCATTTTCACTGCTAAATCATCATCAATTTCCTTTCGTTTCTTTATAATTAATTTCATTGCTCTCCTCTTCTATCGTGGTGGTGCAGGCATTTAGAGAATTTGGTTGTTTGGAAAAGTTAGGCCCGCTTCTTTCCGCTCCGCCTAGGCGTCGCCGCTGGAGTATTCATAGTCCCCGCAAGCGCGGCACGCGCGTCACGCGCTTGAAAAGTATTCATAGTCTGATGCCACGCCAGAGCGGCACGCGCGTGCCGCGCTGGCGTTGAGTAGTATGAATAGCGCCTTAGTCACAAATCTTCAAGGAAATCGATGGAGTGAGCAGAAGAGCGAACCATACCATTTGCAACAGCTCCCGGAGTGTCACCATAGCACACCTAAGGTTCGCATGCGGTTATACTCTGTTCCAGTGGGTCATCCCACAGCGCAGAGAGCCCATACACCAACCAGAAACAAGACGGCAGGGGTGAGCCGCAGAGGGATCGGCGGGATCCACCGCCAAGAAGGAGCCGGTGGGTGGGGGCAGGGACGCGGACTGAGAGTTTCGACCCTCCGTGCTCTGGGAAAGCCCACTCAATTGAAACGGAGTATATGATAAACTGAACTGAGAGGTGGAGGGGCGCTCAGCTCAGCGACAACCGCAGCGCTACTGCTCGCATTTAAACCTAAAGTTCGCAAAGCCGCCATTCTCCGCATCGGATCCCTCTGAGGCCTTTTTCTTCGCTTCCATATACTCCGGGACCGCAGCTACCTTCACCTTCCGGTCTATTTGAACGTATCCGTTAAAGGCACAGTTCAAGCTCGTGGGTAAAATTTGATATTATGGCCTGGACGCTGTGTGTAACAACCCTGATAAACGCGGAATCTCAACTCTTCAGCCTGAGCGGGAAAAATCGAACACCCACTCTCTCCGCCCCCCAAATCGGCACCCATTGGCTCCGCCCACTTCAAGTCGTCCGGTCTGAATAGCGAAGACAAGCGCCATAGATTTTGAACCAAATCTACGTTCTTCCATGAGTTATCGGTCTAGCTCCACACTGTGATCTGCTCCGGCGCGATGGCTGCGAACGACTTGTAAAATCAGGGTCGAGACCACTCCTCTGCCAACGCGTAGCTAAATGCCTCCGAGGGTGCGGCCTGAAACGCCGCCCCATTCCATGTAGCGAGAAATTACGGGTTTTAGCTACGATAGCTAAAACCCGCATATTCTTGTGTTGAGGCTACAATTGTGCAAATTCTACGCGTATTCTACGTGAAAACGAGGGCTGAATCCGATGCATTGATCTCTCTGTCGCTAAACCCGTATATTCTCGCTATAAAATTGTAGCGAAAATCTACGGATTTAGCGACAGCCTGTGTTGAGATGCAATCTCAAACCCGCGCTGGCTACGCGGAACGCAGGGATGCCGTTCAAACAGTGTTGGCCCAGTCAATCCACAGATAACTTGACACTTTGTGGGTGGTCGTGGAGGGTGACCCCGTGTCGCTCTCTGAAAGACCTTGCTGGGGATAATTTCGGCCGCTGGTATGCTGCAGGCCGAGGGGAAGAAACGGCGATGCGCTCGATCGCAGCGGGGATCGCCTTTCTAGTACGGATCAGGACTGGGTGGGTCGATCGACCGAGTGCTGCAACGAGAATAAGCGTGGAATATGCGGGCGCTGTAGCTAAAATTTCACCAACTGAGGCTAAACTTTCCGTAATTTACGTAAATTCTCGAGTCAAAATTAGACTAGATGCCTCCGAAACCCTGGGCATCTCTTGTTTCCGTGTGAGGCATCTAGCTACGTGTTGGCGGAGTCGTCCACAAATTTCTCACCGTCCGAATTCCTAATCTTTGAGTGGTCATAACTCCATTCGTAGAGGGTTCTGAGCGATTCGGGAGACACTATTGTGATCAGCCCTTAATTCTCTCCAAAATAAGCAAGAAAACCAGAAAACGATTATGAGGTTGGACTGTGCCTTTAACCATTCAAAGCTAGATAATCTTTTCTGCCCCTATTTTGTGGCTAGGAATCTTTTTCAGAACGAAACTGTAGGATCTAATCCTCTCATTTCGATTCACTACCTTCAGATTCCCGATGTCTTATGCCGGTTCTTTAGAAACATTGAGAGAACGCATAAACACCGGCCGACTCCTAATGTCTTCCCCGTGACTATCGAAGATGTCGTTTATACATCCTCCGCCGAATGGCGCGACACAGTGCAATCATATCATATTGATCAGGCGGCGCGGCACGATCGGTACGACAGTGGGCATAGATCCTAGTAATGCGTTGCGTTCCCCCATTGAAGGATGGCGGGAACTCGGTGCACCTATGCACGTTATAGCACGGAGCACGGAGGTTGTGACGATTTTTGATATCGACGGTGGAGATAGTTACCACTTCGACCTGAAGAGCAATTCTATAATATTGATTGTGCCGCCGATCATTATCATAGAATTGCACTTCACTGCGCCGCTTGGCGGCAGAAGAATAAATGACCACTTGCAGGATTGCATATTGACGCGCCTATCGGCGGCTTAAGTGTAAACGACGCTTTAAGGGTGGACACGAGCTGCGACCGCTCGCTTCGTCAGCTTACCTCGTACATGTTACGAAGATGTAAAATAGATTTTGAAGCAAAATTCGCTTGGTCCGTCCGTGTGCATGGGCGGAGCTAAGGGAAGATTCGGCAAGAGAACTGAGGAAAGAAGGAGAGAGCAGAGTATGCGCGCACACGCACGCAATGGAAACGTCAAATTCCGCATCGAAATGGAGTGGAAGAGTGATCCTCTTACCCCTTACCGGCCGATTTCAAGAAGGTTCTGAGGTGGTGCTAATGCTGAGCTGTCACGTTTTTCGTGGTTCATCCCTGTTAGGGCCAAAATGCCTTGAAACAAAACATCTCACCTGGAAATTGACATTCTTCTGTCCAAGTTTCTGCATGCAGTTATTCCCGGGTGTTCGACGATCATCCAGATACAGCGTCTAAATCGTACTGGGTGTTGTCATGTCATTTTATAGTCATTATATTCATATCGTACCGGCTTATCCAGATCGTAGTTGGTCTCCAACAGATACCAGCCCTTCTTGCTGTCGTTCGGATCCAGGGATGTGAGCAGATCGGTACCATTGAGACTACGTGTGATAATGGAGCCCTGGAAAGTAGCAGATCAGGGTGAGAATACGCAACTGTTCTTAGATGATGCACAAAATCTGGCACTGGTTTACAGAACCTACGATGAGCTTTGACGCGACGCGCCCGCGTCGGCCGTCACGTGAAGTATAAATGCGGCCTCAGATTCCTATTTCAACCTTTTTTTGCACACCAAAAATAGAGAATGTGTCAACCTTCTAAAATTTCAACATACCTCCCATGGCTTTACGCCGCCAAGAATGTAGTAGACAGGTGAGAGCATAGGTGTGTTCATCAGATGATTCTTAGCATCCGCGTAAGCTGAAATGTGGAGGTGGAGCTACTGGTTTATATAGAGGTAACAGATGTGATTTCCAGTGGCTCACTGTTGAATTGCTCAAGCGTCTCCCTGGTCAGCCATGACATCCACTTGCCATTTGGTTCAAGTCCTGTCAGCCAGCGGTACATACCGAGATAACCTTGGATGAGCACGTTACGCGGGAGCCTCTTTTGGCTTACTACAGGCCATGGCAACGGAAAAACACGGCAGTGTGGTTGCGTATTTTTATTGAGCATACTGTAGCCATGGCTGGCTAGGTTCCAAGTTTCCACAAATCGATAATGAGACAGCTCTTAATTTTTCTCTGTGTCATGATTTTTTCTGTTTCTTTAACCCATTCACGACGTGTCCCACCGGTGGGACACGTTTTTTCGAAATCGATTTCTTTGCCACAAGGAAGAACTTCCAAACTTTCTCGTGTTCAATGTGTTAACCTATCCTAGACTTGACTACGGAAGTCGTGGTCCGTCAGCAGCTCCACTATAGCACAATGTGCAACCTTTTTGAAAATAGCTGGGGCCCATAAAGAAAAAATCGTTGCAAAAACAGTTTTTCGAGAGCGTTAAGAGTTCTTTTTTCTTCTACTGCACTTTCTTAGCTTTATCAGCGGAAAACCGTAGTTGGAATCACGTTCTGTTCACCTGGAATCGTGCCACTACCATGACTACACCTACCGTGACCCGAAACATCGATTTTCTTAAATTTGAAGTTTTTTACCCACCGTAACCAAACCAACGTGATACAAAATTTGTAAACCGGTAGCAGCTTTGTTAATCGCATTTTAAGAAACTCCTTCAAGTGAATATCTCCGGAGCAGTGGCGGTAAAACAATACTCCTGCTTGATTTTGCCATGACTTCAGGCAGTTGTTTCTTAGGATAGAAAGAGTTCTATGAGCGGAAATTCTGGTACAATGTTTACTTCATTGATAGCTTCACTATGAACATGAAAAACGAAAATCGATTTTCGGTGGCGTGCCATTCGAGCTCGCGTGTCCCACCGGTGGGACACGGTATACGGTAACGCAATATTGCACGCGGTCCGAACGTGCAGTCACCCAAAATTAGGCGTGGTCGTGAATGGGTTATATGTATTCGTGTGATTCCGGAGTGTATCTATAATAAAGACTTTAGTTGTGTAGGTATTGTGTATGGAGGGATAACTTGTCGCTCTTATTATGTTTACGGTGCCTGTTTTTGTGCAACTCAGGAAAAAATTGAAAATGTGCCGTCGATTCTTTTTTCTTATAATCGCTATCAGAGGTGATATTTCGCCATAATCGACCGCCGCAACGGGTGTTTTGTCAAAATATAAAGTTTTTAAGTAGTGCCTCGGAGTTTCCCTGCTTTCTGACAAACTCTTTCAGGATTGTGCAAAGAAATCAAGTGTAAATGAAAAGTCTGATCTGTTTGCCTCAAATTCGCCAATCGGCTGCTTTTCTCATTCATATGGAGAGTCAAAAACGATATTTGATGCTCAAAATGCACTCCCCTCTCAGTATTTACCCTCTCCTACAAATCACACAACTTATCTGTGCGATTTCTGTGAAAGCATTTCTTCCAGTGCAGGCAGTTTCAAGAAAGTCATCAGATTCCTCAAGCTGCCACGCGAAAACATTTTGATATAATACCCACAATCTCACTGATGTTGCGCGCTAGCTCCTGCAGCTTCTGAACCTCTGCCTATCAAAAAGTTTTACACTCAATCCTCTCAAATCTCTGTACTTCCAGTAAGTGTGTTCGCAGGCTCATTTAATTTTTAATCATTTGCCGACGTTGTGTGCGCTCCTTTTCAACCCCTATACAACTTTTCAATTCTAGTAACTTTCCTCAACGATTCGCTTTTCCTTGAACCCTATATACCTTCAAAAAATAGCATGTACACCTCCTTCCAAGCTCAATACACTCTCCCGAACGTTGTGCGGGCTCCTCCTAAACCCATACACACCTTTTCTACTGGTGTGCGCACACCCCTTTGAACCCCAAATACTTTCATCGACTTTTTAGGCGCTCCTCTTGGGGCCGGATTCATCAATGTGTGCCACTTGGTAGGGGTAAAGGCGTCGGCACTTTTGATGATTACCCCGTGAGAGCCTATGGTATCCTACCGGAGCAGTGTCTCAGTTGCCCCAGCCTATTAGCTGGGTAGGCCAAGGGCGCTGTCGGTTAGCGATCTTTCGCTTTTGCAGGGTAACCATCAAACGTGCCGAGCCTTTACTACCCTACCCAGCACTGCCGCATTGATGAATCCGGCCCTGAACACCTTCCTTAATGGTGTGCGCACACCCCTTCTAATCCCAGTCACCTTCATCGACCGTGTACGCGCTGCTCTTGAACCTCGTAACCGTACTCCCTCTAGCGGCACATCGCGCACCTCCTGGACCCCTATTTACTTCCACGAAGCCAAAAGTGCTCCTTCTGTACCCTTCTCCCTACCAACGACACTGCACACACTTTGTGAACCCCCCCCTCCCCTATTCACCTCTGTTCATAGACCACTTACTCACATTACACGGCACTGTGCGTGCTCCTTCTGAACCTCTGCTCGTTTTCTACGACTTTCTTCAAATTGTCATAACATTATCGTTCTCTACTTTATGACAAAAATTCTGGAATTTCTGAGTGTTATTTATTCACCCGTGCATGCGTGCATACGTACAGATAGTTTCGCAGACACACATTATGGCGAAACATACTCTGCGAGAATGGAGATAGGACTGTGCACAGCTATGTGACATGGAGGTAGATTTATAAAGTCTAGGATACTTCACCCAATACCTTCTAATACGACCTATGCAACAGCTTTAGTGGTGAGACACATCACCACGCCCATTATTATACATTAGGATGAGGATAAGGGTGAGGATTTGCTGAATTCGCGTTCGCTTTCGTTAGAACAGGCCAGACCGCGGTTACTATCTATTTCCAATAATGCGGACCTGAAGGTAAACCCGAAGCCCCGCCCACTTTCACAAAGTAACTCGTGGTGGTCCCTCAGTTCCATACACGTTCTAGGCGTCACTTTGATAGCTAGTGCGGTCCCACCTCGATTTATAACGAAGGTAGCTTGAAGGACTCAATACGCAACAGCTAGGGTGGCCCCACCACGATCAGCCACGAAAATAACTCAAAGGGCTCAATATGCAACGGCTTGGGTGGTCCTATCACGATCGCAATGGTGTGCGCGCTCTTCCTGAACCCCACTCACTTTCCGCGACTTTCTTTGTGTATTGCTGAAACAATAACGCGCTCCGACTGAAGGTATCAAAATTTGCGGGGAAATTTGAACACCGGTCAAACAGACGTCGGTCGGACACACCACGCCGCTTATAACATGTAAGGATATATATATATATATATATATATATATATATATATATATATATATATATATATATATATATATATATATATATATATATATATATATATATATATATATATATATATATGTATATATATATATATATATATATATATATATATATATATATATATCTCCTATATATCTATATATATATATATATATATATATATATATATATATATATATATACCAAATCAGTCCAATAATTCCTGTCTGAAAATTTTCGAAATTATATAATTGTCCTTAGAAGTGTTATAATATCAGGCAAGTGTAAGAACCTTCTATAAGTTTCTCCAAAGTTCTACGCTAGGGGTATATAAGGCGCAGTCGCCGCGTCTAGCTACCAGTACAAGCTAAAATGGACCAAGGTCGAATTCGTACGTTCGTGTACTACGAGTGGCTGCTGGGAAACGACACGGGCACCGTGGTCGCCAACATATGCAGAGCGTGCAAGGAGGATGCAGTGTCCCAATGCTCAGTCAGCCGCTGGTTCAATCGTTTCGAGAGCGGCGACACGAGCCTCGAGGACAGGGAGCACAGCGGGAGGCCTTCTACGGTGGATGATGACGAGGCCCGTCGCTGTATCAAGGAGAAGCCGGAAGCCACCACCCGTGAACTGGCGACGACGCTCGGCTGCAGCAAGTCCACCATCCACAATCGACTCAACTTACTCGGCTACCACAAAGTTCTGGCCCGTTGGATCCCCCACCGTCTGACGGACGCCAACAAGCAGAGCCGCGTGGCCGTCTGCCAGTCCCTCCTCCTTCGTCCGCATCGCAAGGAGTTTCTCGAGGACCTGGTCACTGGAGATGAGAGCTGGGTCCTCTACGACAACGTCGCCAGCCGTGCCGTCTGGATCCCGTGCGGAGAAGAGTCGCCGACGACACCGAAAGCCGACCTGCACCCGCTGAAGATCATGCTCTGCTGCTGGTGGGACACCAAGGGCATGCTGTACTTCGAGCTGCTCCCGCAAGGCAGGACGGTCACCGCCTCCATCTACACCGATCAGCTCGAGGAACTAGCCGCCGCCATCCGAGAAAAGCGTCCCCGACGGACCTCGATCCACCTGCTGCTTGACAACGCGTGCCCCCACGTGGCGAAGGAGACCCAGCAGAAGTTGGCGACGCTCGGCTGGGAGACGGTTGCCCATCCGCCGTATTCCCCGGACCTCGCACCCTCCGACTACCACTTGTTCCGCCCGCTGAAGCACATTTGGCCAGAATAAAATTCACCAACTACGACAACCTCAAATCCGACATCGCGGACTTCTTCGAGTCGCAGCCCCCGGAGTTCTGGGCGAAGGGCATCGGCGACCTGCCCAATCGGTGGGCCACTGTTGTGGATAACTGTGGTGATTATATTGTTGATTAGACTTGTTTTTCAATGAAGTTGAAAAAAATTAAAAATGGTGAAATTTTCGGACAAGAATTGTTGGACAACCTGGTATATATATATATATATATATATATATATATATATATATATATATATATATATATATATATATATATATATATATATATATATATATAATGTTCAAAACGACCGCGAAATACGAATGAACCATAGGAAGTTGAAAGCATGGAAACTAGAAAAAAAATAACGGAACAGAAAAGAAAAGCGCATTGCTGCCATAATCAAGCTAAAGAAAGGAATCAAAAGTTATCCAGCCAGTCAGGAAGGGCTACTTGTACGATCAGCCAGCTCAAATTTTTCTCGAATGAAATTTTTGAATGACGTAAAGTTGGAAGGAATGGAACGATTTCTACCAAGGTTCTCAAAAATGGGTATAGTTCTGTTGATGAAAAAGTGACGCCTGCAGTTGAGGTTAGATGTGTAACGGTGGAGTTTGATGGGGCCACCCCTAGTGGTTGACTCTCTCGTTGCCACAAGGTCCTCAGGTTTAAGACCGAAATCTACGCCAAACAGGATCTTGTGGAGAAGAAGTTATCCTATGTTTCGGGGCCAAAATCCCTATGTTCCCCGAACACTCAAGGGCGACCCCAGCGTGCGGACGATTTCACCGAGCTCTCTCCCGCACATCAGTTTTCGACTCGATAACAACTACTTACGAGCTACTATTTCGTCCTAATTCGTCAGTATACCTTCACTCGGCTCACTGTTCGTCTATCTGGTATTTACCTGCACCACGACACTTCACGCTCTCGTTCTGGTGTCTCATGACAACAACGTTCGACTTGGAACTAGCTCAGATCTTGGTGTTCTACGTCGATAACTCTGCGAGTACCCAAGTGGCGGGGTGCGATCCAAACTGGAAGTATTGCCACTAGATAAGGTCTATTAGTTTTGGTTTTTCTTCATATCTGCTCCACTGTTTGGTCAATTATGGACACTCCTCTGCGCCCTCGAATTGTTCAGGATCATCGCAAAAAACCGCTGCGCCTCAATCAGTCATCTACTACAATCGATAGCGACATCAAATTATTGTTGGAAGATGAAACTTTGCCACGCCACCTCCGCACGGTTATATCGGTTCTCTTAGAGGATCGAAAACAGTTGATCTCTGCACTATCTCGTAATCGTGAGTTAGAAGATGAAATTATTTCATTAAAAGCTGAGAATGAGAAACTCAAAAAATCTATTAACACTCATCATATGGATGCTCCTTCTCTAGCTTCTAATGAAACTATTGCCGATTCTCGTGCCTCATCGCCTTTATTATCTATGTCCAGTTCATTTGAAGAAAAGGAGCGAAATCGCTCAGTAGTTCTCATAGGCTTGCCTGAAAGTCAGTCCGTATATTTATCCGTTTACCATCTCCTTGACTTTCTGAAGATCCAATGTTTGCCGGTATCCGTTTCCCGCATGGGCCGTTTTAATTCCAAGTTCCCCAGGCTGTTGAAAATTGTATTTCCTTCATCTCATTTTGCCGCTCGTGTATTACGCTTCGCTACGAATCTCAAGCACTATAGGATTCCTAAACTATACATCCGGCCTTCCCTATACAAGGAGGCAAGGAATCAGGCCCGTGCTGAGAGAGTAGCTAGGCGTAATTGTTCGAACATCATCCAGCCTGTTGCTGACCATAATGTTACTACTGCCCGTTCGCAGGATCTTTGCTCTCCTCAAGATTGTAACCAAGATATTTCGTCCAATATCATCTCTGAACTCTCTCATGGCTCTGACAGTTTGAATGCTTTTGATCCAGTTCCAAGTTGTAATTAGGGAAACTAGTGGAGCATCCCCGGTCTGTTTCTTTTCTGAACTTTTTTTATGCTAACATAAGGTCTCTTCCTCGGAACAGCGTTTATGTCAATAAGGTTTTGAGTAATCATTACGACATTCTAGGGTTTTCCGAGACGTGGCTAAAATCCCAACACACTGCGGCTTCAATACTAACGGATTTGCATAACGAGTACGATATGTGGCGATGCGATAGACCAAAAAGAGCTGGTGGGGGAGTTATGATCTTAATTCAAAATAGACTCGCGAGTACCTTAATCCATTCTGAGTCCGTCGCTAATTCATATGAATTGGTTGCTGTCGATATACTGCAGAATCTCTCTGCATTCAGAACAATTTTGGTGTATAGAGCCCCTAATTGCAATGCTAAGGCAAATAACCAACTCATTGGGCTGCTAAGTTATCTGGTTTCTTGTGAATTCCCTGCCATTATCATGGGTGATTTTAACATGCCAGGTATTGATTGGTGCTCAAGCGATATCGAAGGTCCACAACAGTTTTCTTGTTTCGTGGAAATGCTCAATTCTCATGGCCTAATCCAACTTGTTCTTGAACCAACCAGGGAATCTAACATTTTGGATCTACTTTTCTCAAATGATCCTTCTCTAGTTAGCGAAGTTTCAATTGCTGATCCAGTTGGACTTAGCGATCATAATAGTGTCATTTTTAAGGTGCGGTGTTCCGCTGAGCTGCCGATTCCTGTGTATTTCCAAGATTTTTCCCGATGCGATTACCTAGGAATTTGCGGTTATCTCAGTCAAATACACTGGTTAGACTCTTTCAATTCGCTTATGACGGTCAACGAAAGATACGAACTGTTCATAGAAGTACTTCAAGAAGTTATCTCTATTTTTGTTCCGTGGAAACTAGGCAACTCACATGGATACCAGCACTTGCCCACTTATTTGCAAAACATGGTACAACATCGCGTTTGCTTATTCCATCTTGCGAAAAATACGGGGTCATGGGGTGACTATAGAAGCTATACAGCGTCCTTCGTGGAGAAACTTCGTAAATTCAATCGAAATATAGAGAAGAGAGTAATCGAAACTGGTAATAGGAGAGGATTCTATAGATTGTTGAATGACAGGCTTTCCACATCTTCTCGTATTGTTAGCCTTGAAGTGGACGAACGTATCGTATTCAAAGAACCCGAAAAAGCTAATTCACTAGCAAAAGAGTTTCTAAAATCGTTTGTGGATGACAATCATTCCTTTCCAAGCTTCAATGTCACTGTTGATCACCCGATGGATCTCTTTCCGACTTTTACTCCGGCCCAAGTCTATGAAGCCATAATCAAATATCCCAAGTCCTATTCCCATACTTCAGATAATGCACCGTTTTCGTTCATCCAAAACATCGCCCACGTCATTGCCAGCCCCCTAGCTTAAATTTTTTACCAATCTTTAATGCACGGTGAAATTCCCTCTCGATGGAAGCCTAGTTTTGTCACTCCAATACTAAAAAAGCCACCATCGAATAAATGTGAGAATTACAGACCAGTGAGCATAACGTCGAACCTGTGTCGAATTTTTGAAAAGCTACTCAAGCCTCACCTTACCGAACATCTCGAGAGAAATGCTCTTATACCTCGAGAACAACATGGCTTCGTCAAAGGGAGATCGACAGAGACCAATGTGCTTGAAAGTCTGAATGACTGGACTCTGCTGTTCGACGAAAAACGGAGTTGTGACGTTCTATTTTTTTGATTTTCAAAAAGCTTTCGATCGTGTTAGCCACGGAAAAATTGATCTATAAATTCGAGTTAATGAAATTTCATCCTGTTGTCGTCCGGTGGATCGCAAACTTTCTTGCGGGCCGAACATTCCAGGTTCGAGTCGGGAAAAGTTTGTCTGAATCCTTTTCGATTTCGAGTGGCGTCCCCCAGGGCAGCGTGCTATCTCCGCTTCTATTCATGGTCTACATAGCAGACCTTCCATCACAATTACAGGCGGATGGAATCAAATGTAAAATCTATGCAGACGATGTCAAGATATATCGTGAAGTTTCCTCGATAGAGGACATCACTCTGATCCAGCATGCCATTGATAGAATGTCACTTTGGTCTAAGGAGTGGCAGTTAAGCCTATCCCCCGCAAGAAGCATCCACATGCGACTTGGTTCTTTGGAAGACAATACTATTTACAATATCGAGGGATCTCCAATAATCCGCGCTAATAAAGTGAAGGATCTAGGGTTCACTTACAACAACAACCTTGACTTTTCTGAACATTTGACCGCAATATCACGGAATGCCTTGGGAAGAACTTTTCAAATTTTCAAAGGGCTGGCAACACGAAACAAGGAAACTCTATTATTAGCGTACATCACTTACGTGCGACCAATAGTCGAATCAGGAACCTCCGTCTTCAATCCATCCAAAAAAAAGGATATAGAGATTCTTGAGAAGGTGCAAAATAACTACACAAGAAAAATCTTCATTAGAATTGGAAAGTCCCAGTATTCTACAACGCCTAGGGCGTGCTCCAGGAACAAATACCTCGGCATTCCTTCATTAGCAACTCGAAGGGCCTTGTTCGATGTATGCATGGTGCATAAGATTTTTAATGGTGCAGTCAAAATAAGAGTGAGCAATTTTTTCTCCTGGGTCCCTTCCATTACTCGAGGCGGGAAAAACAAGATCACTTTCCGGAGAGCGAAAACTTCGTTGCGTGGTAAATTCTTTACAAACCGAGCGGGCTCTGCATACTTGAAGTTGACGAAGTCGGAACTGTCGCCACTATCACAACTCTGTTTTAGGCGCAAATTCGCTGCACTATTTTCGAAGCCGTAGCCTGTATTTCTTTGGTCTTGTACTCGGTTATCTCGTACCCTCATCTAGATAATATGTATTCCTGACGCTTTTTTGTGTTTGTTCTATAACGTTCGCCTTATGTGACGTAATAAACTAAACTAACTAAACTAAACATGTTCCTACGCGCGCTTGTGCGGAGCGAGAAAAGAGACAGCGAGGAAGTATGGGGAGAAGGAGACGCAGAACACGCGCGCAGGGGCGGAAATGAACTGTACTCTAGAACAGTGGATACCTACCCCCACCAACACAATACCTAGAATTTCTTACTACAGATATGTACACGCAGAAACAACGGGAAAAATGCAAGAAACGGTAAAAATAGCAGTCCAAAAAATATGGGCTGTTTCCTAATCGATTGTTGGCAAACCGAGCCAGCCATGGCTACTGTATGCTCAGAGAGAATATTCAAATGCGCCATAGTTTATGGCGTTGCCGTGAGCTGTATAAGATTATATGTAAGAGAAAGTGCCCGTCATAGTCGGCCGAAGGCCGGACTGAGCCGTCATCTCCTGTCCCTAGTGATTCTGCGCCGCCTTATTTCGATCATAGTGTTTCGGCTGCATGCCAATCGACTATGAAGGCGTACTCGTGCGCACTGCAGTCGGCTTAGTCCGGTCACATCGGTTGTATTTTTCAACCTCCGTTAGCAATGTGTCACATGCGTATCGACCGGGAGAGCCACAGCTGGATCAGAGCGGACCGGGCGAGTGTCCGGCTTCACCGGGAGGATTGCTCGACCTCAGTAAGCAATTTGATACATGCGTATCGACAGGGACGGCCATGGACGGCTCAGACGAGAGGCACAGCTGGATCAGAGCGGACCGGGCAAGAGTCCGGCTTCACCGGGAGAATCGCTCGACCTCAGTAAGCAATGTGATACATGCGTATCGACAGGGACGGCCATGGACGGCTCAGACGTGCCCGATCTGGCTACAAACGACCGGCAGCGACGATGACGGGAGCCTAACTACGTACAACTTTATTGGGCCCACCCACCTCCTGCTAGCCTGAATCGCTCATTGGCAGTGACAGAGAAGGCACCCTGCTTCATTCCGTTGTAGATTCCAATATAGCCGGCAAAGTTGTTCGACTTGTAGAGAATTTTACCTGAAATAGAAACACAACTGTCGAATTCAGTTCCAAAGAATCGGATAGTTTGTGGTTCGGACATTGCTCGCCCGCCTGCGTACGCGGCGCGGTCGGTGAGTGTCGCGCATGTCGAGGACTTGTTCGTCTGAACGCGGGCACGATCGTGTTTGAACTCTGACCGATGCGCAAGTGGGTGATCAATGCCATTGGGCAATGTTTCCTGAATGCTACCATATTTAATCCAGTTCACATTGATGATCATCTTTCTCAAAGCGGACGAGATTGACCATTCGTGCGTGTCAGGATTCCAACCGAGGAAGAGGCCGAAGTCAAGATTTCTGCATGAGGAAAAAAAACGTCAGAATTATGTCAGGGATAGCTCTGCTACTAGCGCGTTTACCTTGCGTGAACGAGGTGACCATTTGGGTCTTGGGCGACAATTGATGTGCATACTGTGAAAATCTCGTAGAAGATATTGTAGACGACAATCTGACCGACAGGAATGCCCGTGTCTTGAGAGATGGACTGGAAATAAAATTACTCTGAAACCAATATACAAGGCAAATGTCTTCGTTCTGCAGCCTGATATCCTGTCATAGTCCAGCAGGAAGAAAAATTATCGACTGATATTGTATCCCTTTATTTCTACTGGACCCCCTACGCATCCTCACACCAAAGAGTGATTTGCGGAGGCTTTGTGCGGATTCATTACTTACAAGGGAAGTGTTCCTAGTGCTAAGGGTATAAGCGTTTCCAAGCTTCGCGAAAAGGCTTGCAAACGCTTTGGGCATTTTTTGGGTGTTCCGAAAGAAATTTCCGGGATTCTACTCAAAATTCACTTATAGGGTTTAAAGTCAGTGTTCACGATGATTTTCGTTCCCGAGTTTCCCACTCAAAACAATGCGTTGGCAACCAAGTGTTGCCAAAATCACGAAGAAACGGCGAGAAACGCATCAAAACGTCGTATTTCAGTGATATTATTCTATAACATGGACTAGTTGTCCGGTTGGATGAACATGGTCATGGTGGTTGTCGCCGGTGAAAAAAGGGGCTAATCAAGAAATGGAAGAATATTTTAGGCTCAACAGTTCTAGTGAGGGTCTGAAGGAAAGACCGGAGCAGCAGAGAGTAGAGAATTGCAAAATATATTTCCACTAAAGATTTCATTATCACAACGAACAGTTTCTGAGAGAGTAAAGACGCGGGGTGAGAGTAAAGGATTTCGTGCGCATCTGGTCCGTTTCTCACGGTTTCTTCGTCATTTTAGTTCTACCTGGGCGCCAAACAATCGTTTCAGCGACTAACCTCAAAATCGAAGATTATCGTGAACACTGCCTTTAACTAGGAAGCTGTAGTTGAATTCGGGGTCCAGTTTCCAAAATTTTTTTTACCGATGGTTACGGTAGGTTCAATGTCATTTTCGATGCCAAACTTACATTATCATTTCGTAAATTGGAAAGCGGACATTAAATTCGTATTCGGCATCCCAAATGAACCCCGCATAGAAATTTTGAGTCAAATCTGGGACTTTAACCGAACTACCGTATACCCACCTACCGTGAGTTGTTGAAAATCGATGAACGGACTCCAAATTCGTGTTAAAGGCAGTGGTCACGATGAAAAACATTATCAAAAAAAATACAAAAATCAGCCTATATCAAAAACAGCTGAAAAACTATGAAGGTAGCGCGGTGAAAAACGGGCTAGAATGAGAGTTTCTAGGGCCCAAAGATTCCAGTTCGTGCACTTGTGCACAGCGCCTCTCAAAAAGATCACCGTCTCATGCCGAGCAGTCAAAAATAATCGACATTCAGAGGGAGAAATGAATGCAAATTTACCTGTTAAAAACAGTTGAGCAATGAAAGAAAGCACTTCAGTCAATGTTTTCGACCAGATGTGTACAAAAATCCGAAGCTGCATTGATTGAAATTCAATTTCAAGCCAGCTGATGTTCTTGATATAAGAGGTCATCGATGCCGATGATGTGGAGTGTGCTCGTCCACTATCAAAAGACAAGAAAGTTCAGGCTTCAAATTTTGCCCAAAACAGTGGTTTTTTCGCGATTTTTTCTTATAGGTCCTACTACTGGAGACCCAGAAAAGGGTTTAGAGGGAAAAAAACAACAAGCATATTTGATCGCGACCACTGCCTTTAAGCAATTCAAATGACCCTTAGAGAAACATTTTCAGTCACATCTATCGCAGTGTTCCGAAAATCGTCAAGAGTGGCCTTTTGTCCTCAAATTTTTCCCGATCGGTCGCTTTGAACGGAATTAGTCAAAAATTTTAGAAAATTGACAGATACACTTTAAATGCGTGATCAGCGCTCTTGATAACTCTTATGAGGGAGTTTTTTTTAGTAAAATTTGAAAAAAAAATTGAGACGAATTCATAACCTCCAAATTGATAGAACAAACGGTCAATAAACAATTTGTACAAGTCCAGAACGCCATTGCTCTGTACAAAGTTCGAACAATGTGCTTCCAACTAAAATTTGTACAGGGGTCATTTTGGGCGCCAAACGCAAATATGTGGTCTGCTTCCAGATTTCCGGGAGATTACTGCTCGCTTTGGAGAGTAAAAAAAGGTAAAAAAACGACCGTTTCAGGCTTGTAACTTCTTGGAATCTGTAGCTCAGGGCGGGATACTGAGCAGTTTTGCTTTGGAGGCCCAATTCATGCTAATCATACAAGTCCTTTCAAGCAGATGCGTTTACCGCCATGAACACTTTCTTTATAAGTAAGGGACAGTGTAGACATACAAGGGATTTGTTGGACGTCCTCGACTTTCTTTTTTTGCCCCTATGTAAAAAACGGAAAACTCATCATCCTTATAAACTGACCATTATCTCATCCTTGTATGGTTGCGGCAGCTTTTGTTCGAGATCTCCAAACAGTGTGTCCACCCATTCGAGAGCATTTGGAACAATAGGTTCAATTAGATTGATGAGGACCTAGATAAAAGCTCAGGCCTTTTGTTCCGCTACAGAAAGATTGAGAAATCTTCTCACATTGATAAGGTCCTGTATCTGGTGTTTGTAGGCCTTCGAAATTTCGGTCCATCGTTGATTCGGTGGTAAATCAAGGTTAACGTTGTACCTAAAAATGATATATGAGTGATAAATTCGGAAATAGATTTTTTGCGCTTCTCTGGGGCGGAAACTGGCTCTTCTTTGGAAATGGCAGTCTCTTTCCATTTATCTCGCGTGGCTGCGGACAATCCACATCGATAGGTTTTCCGAAGGTCCTCGCCCTTAGGGGATTTTGAGAGTTCTACCGCGGCGCGATTTCATGATTAATATGCGAGTCGACGAGTGGTGCGTTATCGATCGATGCCCACAGAAAACATGTCGTTGCGCCGCGGTGCGATAGAACTCTAAAATAGGCCTAGGAAATGACTTGATGCGAGCTGCGACGCGATCGCTCGCATCGTCTGTATATGAGCTATCAGTATTGAACGCGGGCGTAGAGTCCTCGTAAATAATCTAGTCTAGTAAATGGATGGGGCCGCAACGGTAAATCGCCATGCGCGATTGAGACCCCGTTGGCCGTCGATGCCGCCATCGCATCATGCCCAGCCCCAATGGTTGCGCCTGATCCATTCACTAGACTAAATCTGATACTGAGGCCATGCATACGTTTATATGTTGAAGGAGGACAATACCTTTCTTTCACCTCTATTCTCAAGAGGAATTTTTCGCACTCATCAACTAGGGGTCCTCGGGCGCATGAGGATCAGACATCTGCATTGATCGAAAAGCGATGGCTGTCGCTTGTGGCTCAGCCATGCGCGTATAGGCTTCGTTTTCACCTTTGCAGGGGTACCTCCTGGGTTTCAAAGACATGTCCAGGATTAGCAGCCACTTGGTTGATGGCTCCGACTAGTCGAACAACTCCAAGAAGAATAATGTATTATGCTATCCATTTTGGAGCGAAAGTTTCCAAGTCCCACTGCGTGCGTTTGTGCGCGTACTTCGCTGTTTTTTCTCTCCTCACTCTCTCGCTATCTCGCCCTTGTTCCGCGCCAGCGCGCAATAGAGGAATGGAAGAAGTTCGCTACGAAATGAAGAGTACAGGGTGTTCTAAAATGAATCCAATGCTTATGCTTCCTTATTGTGTGGAACAGGGTCAGAAACAGCGATAAAGTACAGAAGAGAAGAAGGGAGCGCGCGCGGATGCGCACAAGCTGAGGTTAGTCAGGGAAACTTTGTTTCGACACGGACTATATAAATGTTTTCAGTCGAATATCTTGCATTCCCGCGATGGGACAATCTTAGTATCAAAAAATGAAAAATCTGGCGTGTACGTTACCTCAAACTTTCATAAAAGTTTGAGGTGATCAATGGGAACTACTCCTATACCATAAGGAGTAGTTCCCATTGATCACCTCAAACTTTTATGAGATTTATAACGGGTGCGGTAAACGTTCTTAGACACGTCAAATGCTTACTAAAACGGATTATTTTGTCATAAAAACTGACCACCTCGGAGAAATATTCTCTGGAACTTCTCCAATTGGAGATTTTTTCAGATCCTGAAATAAGCCCTTCCCCCTTTTTGGCTCGAATGCAGGGTAAAAGTCTTTTCTGAAATGAGTCCACGGTAACACGTTTGTAGTTTACTTGAGTACTTTCCCATACTTTGTTCAAATGTCGACAAAAAGACTCGAAAGTTGGGTGACTTAGGATTAACATCTTCAACTGCGATCGTCTGCAACTGCAGATCAAAATTTCATTCCGATAAGGACAGTGTCTTACAGGTATTAGTATGTACAACAATGCTGTTCTCTGGTAGGGTACAGTTTAAGATCATGTCACAAAACACTGGCACTTGCACAGAAAAACCGTGAAAATTTTCAGTTTACCAAACTCACCAGGGGATGTCGAATTGCTTTTGTGGATCGTATAGATTGGTATTATTCTGTAAAATGCAGAAGTCAGAGTATGGCGCTGGGAGGTCGACGTGCCTTGCGGTAGTGGCGGCCAAAAAGGTCGCCAGTAGTACTATAGATTTCATACCTGAAAATCTGAGATGAAAATGCAGACGACGCAGAATTGTTCGCCGGTTCGGTGTATTTTGTTAGAACATGAAGAAGTAGAGGCGCAGACAGCGAGAAGATAAATAGACTGCTCGCCGCAGGCATAGACTTATAGAGACTCAGGTTGCAAGAAAATGCCACCTTTAAATTTTTTCTGGTACCTAAAAATAGGTCCGACAACTATTTTGGGCGTGGTGACCGGCGGGGGTGGGGTGGGGTGAGACATAAATATAAAAGTCGTTTTCTCGCCTAAACAGAATTTGTTTTTAGAACATTCGCAACATCTTGGGAACTACTTTTTTGGTACCAAATTTTTTTTTTACAAAATTTTCTTTACTGAAATTATTATGACATTCTTTGTAAAACATATTTACCCGTGAAAAACTGTGACTGGGTAAGGTTTAGGTCCGGGGTAGTAGTCTAAGGCACTTCAAAGCCCCAGAAAAGGGCTTTTCCGAAGAAATCGCTAGGTGTGAGGGAACGAAAAAATCGGCGATTCCCTCACACCTAGTTCATACATTTAGGTGTGAGGGATGTTGTCGTTCCCTCACACCTAGCAATTTCTTCATAAAAGTCTTTTTCTGGGGCCGTGAAATACCTCAGACCACTACCCTGGGCCTAATCTTTACCCAATCACAGTTTAACGGGTAAATCTCACTAACAAAGAATGTTGTAATAATTTTAGTGAAGTTTTGTAAATTTTTTTTTGTACCAAAAAAGCAGGTCCCAGAATGTTGCAAAGTACCTCCACCACAACCTGACTCGGACCACCTGCGAAAATTTTTTTTGGTACAAAAAAAGTAGGTCCCAAAATGTTGCAAATGCACTAAAAATCATTTCTGTATAGGTGGGAAATTAACATTTTTCACTTCTACCAACTCGATACGTAATTTTTTCAACCTGACCCACCCTCCGCATCAACTGTCCCACATGAAATTTTCTGTGTTGTAGAACAGGCGTATAGTCCACCGTTTAGGCCTAACAACAGTTCTCATTGCCTCGGTTCATATCAGTTGCACCAACTTTTCCTTCAAAGGGGTGTAGTGCAACTACAGCATACGTCATTTCTCCGCCACCGAATAACTCTCCCGCTTCCCTTCCATCATTTAAACCTCTTCCATTTTCACGTCATGCATACGTTTGAGGCACTTGTTCATTTTCTGTTTAAAGTAGGCTCCGTAGTTTCCTCATGATCCAAGTGGTTGTAAATATTCACCAAGTTTCTCTACTGGTTGTTCTCCTCCCCTTTTAAAGGCAGCGTCCACGATAAAAATCGCTTTCGAATTTCCACCAGAAAACGAAGGTTTGGAGTCTCACTGTTTCATTAGTGAAGAAAGAATCATGAAAAACGCAGCGGAACATCCAAAATCAGCTCTTCTTTTCAAAAACCATATTTCAAAGGTGGATGAATTGGGCAGGCATGGGCCTGAACTAGACAGCGTGCGCGAATGCGTCCCAATGCTAATGTAGAGGCGGACCATACTGTTCCTCGGAAAACTCGACTGCAGGCGGAAGGGCTAGCGCGAGCGGACTTCGGAGCCGTATGGAGCTCTTTCGGGGTCGTTTTCGTTCGTTCTTTCGACCCCAGTGCTCCAATGAAACCCTGAACTTTCGATTTCCGGCCAAAAACCGAGGACAAAATTTACCGTGGACGCTGCCTTCAACCTGGAGTTTAAATATCTCTGCACTGGTTCCACTGAATATGTCATTATTTACAAACGTTTATTTACCAACATTATTTATTACAAGAGACAAATTTCAGTAAAACACTTAGTCATGAACATATATCAGTTAATTATAAAAACCACAATTTAATGAATATGCCACGCATGTTCACTTTCACCTCCTCCTTTATGTGATTAACTTCTAAAAAATTTGTAAAATTTCAACATTTCAACCTCAAATTGATTATTAAAGTTTCCATTACATCGCATACCTTTCTTATGATATAATAATAGTGCTATTTTTCATGGCGAAACAAACGATGACGACCGGGGGGAGGGGTGCCGGCCAAAGTGGCAGTGTCAATTTTCCGATTTACAACCTCTCAGCCCCCCCTCCCCCCCCACTGTGAGGCCTCACACCTCGCGCCGAACCCTGCTCACTGCCTCGGTTTGAGTCAATTGCACCAACTTTTCGTCGAAGGGGTGTAGTGCAATCACACCATACGTCGTTTGTCCATCGCCAAATAATTCTCCCGCTCCATTCCATCAACCAAACCTTCCATTTCTACCTCCTCTGCCCGTTCGAACCATTTTTTGACATACTTCTTTGAATTTCGTTCCGCCGTCTCCTCACAAACTAACTGAAAATGTTAACCAATAAATTTTACTGGTTTTTCTCCTTCCCTCTTAAAGGCAGTGTTCAAGATGTAAATCGTTTTTCTGTTTGTCCAACTATCTTGAAAACGGCCCCATCCTGATTCCAATGATGTCTCTGATATCGTACAAGACATTCTGGGAACGGAGTTATGGTCCTTCAAAGATTGAGCTAAGGAAATATGGTGGACGAGTTGTCCAAGGCTTGTAACTTCCGTCTTTCGCAGCCGATCTATGCGAACTGACCTGAGAAAAGAGAGAAGCTGAGAATGAAGGGAAGAACGGGGCTAATGATTGGAAATCATCGCTCATCTCACGATCCTGAGCAATAATTTTTACACGTCGATGGGCGTGTGTTGCGCTTCTGGGGTTAGCCTTGCGCTCGAAGTGGCATCTTCGGGCTCTCTTGGGGCTCTTCTTGGCTCGTTTTCATGCGTTCCTTCGACGTCAAAGTTACAGTTTGCCCCTCCACTACCCATTCCTATTGGAAACTGGAACACATTTTTTTATCCGAACCCTCCCTTTATCCTGGAGTTTAAATATCTCTGCACTGGTTTCACCTAAAGGCAGGGTTCGCGATAAAAACAACTTTCGAGCTCTCTTCATAAGAATGTAGATTTGGCCATCACAAAAGTAAAAATAAGTGAAAAAACCTGGAAATTCGCGGGAGAAACGCTCAAAAACCAAGCATAAAGGCTAAATACCGGTGTCGGCCGGCCCCCTAATTAACGCGATTTTCATTAATGCTTGCTTATCCGCCTTTTGTTTTGCTGTTAGAGTAGTGTGTAGTCCCCAGAAATGTTCAGAGATTACTTCAAAAGCAAAATAAAAGTTGACAAAACAGGCTTTTAGCCAAATCTCGATAATTGGGGGCGGGAGGACACCAAGCGATAACTTGTTCCTGAACATTTTTTCTCCAATTTTTTACTTATTTTCGTTTTTCTGATGGAGAGAACCACCTTTTCATAAGGTTAACACAACGACCGATTTTATCGTGAACCCTGCCTTTAATATGTCATTATTTAAAAACATTCACAAACCACATTTTTTACAATAGACAAAATTTATTACAACATTAGATTACAAGCACAATTCAATTTTTTTAACCTCCTGCCTTACGTGATGAACCTGTGAAATTTGTTTTTTTGAATACTTCTTCCCTTCATACTTAATATAGTAATTATTAAATATTTTCCACAATGCGTTCTTATGATAGCATTCACACAACTTTTTCCAACTTTTTTTGAATTTTCGCAGTTGAAGACCCCACCCCCCGAAAACCTGGCCAAAATTAGTTGAAGAGGGGGACTGAGGGAGACCCTCCTGGAGGGAGGATGGGTCTGACCAGTATCGAAACCTCTCTCACCTCGCGCCCCACCCTGGGGTGGGTTTCTACTCTTCCGCCTCCTCCAAAAGTGAATTGCATTGTATTTAGGTCGTTCTATCTACCCTTCAGCCACTCACAGTATATGTAAATGGTAGGTGTTTAAGATTTTGCTACTCTGCCTTCTTAGTTAACGCTATGTATTGCAATGTATTTTTTAAGGTCTGATGATGAAATTATTGCCGAAAGCTCGAAAATAAAAGAGTGAAGCAAAAAGCCTCTAATCATTATTCGAAACCTGTGAAGAATGAGGCTCCGAGACCGCAGAATTTATATCATGCCATGTTATACTGACAGAAAATAGGGCTGACCGCTCGCAACAATAGACCGACCGCGGATCGGCGACGTTCCGACCGCATCATTGCGAGCGTTCCGACCGGTATTCAGCCGCGGTCAGTACTAGTGAGCGCGTTCCGAACGCAAATCTGCATCACGGCGCTTTGCGTTCGGACCGCGGGCAAGTATGATATCACGGCGCCCTTCCGATGGGAGTGGCTCAGAACAGCGCAATACGCCAACAGGAGATCCTACAATCATGGTGCCCACTACTGGCTATTACAGTATGAAATAGCCAGTACTGGATATCACGATTGGGGACTCCAGGCCAGCGTATTGCATAACAACATGACACGAAAATGATAATATACAAATTTATTTCCAAACCAATTAGTAATGATACAATAATTGTGACACAAATTGTGTTTGTTCACAATAATGGCTAACGGTTATACACAAAAATATGCAACGAAATACATTACATGATCGAGTTCACAAGTTTCCAAAAAATGACTTCAAATACTTGGAGACAAAAACGAATTGGAAATATGGGCAATTTGGATGTCAGAATCCGAAAATAGTGCACGTTGGTGTGATTATAAATGTCAAATATTCGAAAACAAGTGAAAATAAATTTTAGTAACTGAAAACATATACAATCGAACTGCGAATTCCCTTTGTGTCACATCCAGTCAAGTGATTCATATTTTGAATGTTATTACTGTAAACTTCAATCCGCATTCATTTGTTCTGCTTTCACGCTGTTACATGAAGATTATGTTATAAACAACACTGTTTCCAATTATTTCAAAACCATCTTTCAAAATTGTGAACCCGAAAATTAAAACTTTTACATGCACAAAAGTGAAGTCATCAAAACTAAAAACACAAGTGGTAACTGATCATTGTTCTCCAAGAACACAGATACCCAGACCGCGTTTAAAGGCAGTGTTCACGATGAATTTCACTTCCGATATCTCCACGGTTCACGAAAGGTCTGGTGCCCTATATAGCAAGGCATGCTTAAAAAGGACACGAAAGACGCGTTTTTGAGCAAAAATAGGCCCTCTTGTTTACGTTGATTTTGAGCGTGGAGGAATTGACCGCTAGAAGGATGATACCTATCACTGCAATGAAGCGATCAGCTCACTTATCAGCACTTCCTTCACTTGGTCATTCCTATAATCCGAGTCTTCATTTGTTCCTTTCGAGGCCGATCTGGGGCCCGGGGCGTGTCTGGGGCACCAAACGCCTGTTTGCAGCCGTTATTTTGCCACTCCTGGCTCGTTTTCTACCGTTCTTTCGACACTGGGAGCCTAGGATCCTTCTCCCCTATCATTTTACTGTGGAAAGCCAACAATGATGATCATCGTGAACACTGCCTTTAAAAAATATAGCTAACAATAAGACGACAGCACATTCGAGATTCCCTACAGCAAAGAAGCGAAATCGATATCATTAAACGAGATAATGGTAGGAGGGCATGTTATAAGGCTAGTAGAACTTACAAATATCTCCCCATGTTAAACTAAGTGGGCATCTACAGTACCCGCACTAAGTTTTGTAAAAACTGGGAGCATCTGGAAAACTTGGTAAAAAAAGTCTGATGTAATGGAAGGGCGCGCTGCGAAGTGCGGCGAAATTTTTAGCATTATTCGCACGATTGATGGAAGAGCGATCTGTATGCTTTCTTCATAAATTAGGTGTAAATGAGAGTATCTCAAGGTTTGTTTGGGTTGAATTTTAGAAAACTTTCAATTAGGAGTCCGGGGTTCTCGCAACAAAACTCCGACTTTTCATGTAGTTCTCAAGTGTGTTTAATGAAGGACTTCAAGAATTCAACCAACACAAACCTCGAGATTCTCACCTGCACCCCCATTCATGAAGAAAACATACAGATCGCTCTTCCATCACTCGTGCAAATACTGCTAAAATTTCGCCGCACTTCGCAGCGCACGACGTTTTTATAAACGATCGCAAAATTAACTTCCTTCAAAAACAAAGCGATTTTAGGGATAGCTTCGGCCCACAAGTCACATAATTATGTAGGTATTGATAGCAGCGGTATTGTAATTCTGAAAGAATGGTCTCAATAGGCAGTTACAAAAAGTGTTCTTTTTAGATATTCGGCCCATACGAAAAATTAAACTAATCAACTACATGAACCTTGGACGGAATGCAGGTGACGACGCTCGAATATAAAATCAGAAAAAAAACTGATTTGTTCTAGAGTAAATCAAGTGATTTTAGGAAAAGTTCAATGAGCTCATTGTTAAAATAGACACCTGCATACTGATTTGGATCAAAAAGAGGGGTTTACGAACTCTGGAAATTTGATTAATGTTATTATGATCCGTTGAACGGCTGTAATCAGATTATTGATCCATTCGAAAATAAGGGACTAATGCACAAGTACTTGCGGCAAAATTGAACGAATAAGCACTATTAAACAGCATTTCATCACAATTATTCAGAGGAAGGAATAAATTCTTGAGTTAAGATTAGTTCTAACTCAATAATTGTACTCTCTGTATGTTCTTCATTGCATAACAGACAGAACAACATGAGCTTGCTTATCCAAAACAATGAAAACGGAACTTATACCAAAGTTTGGCATAAACTTTGGATGCTGAATATTTTAGTCCCGCCTATCACCTACAACTGTCACAACAAAGTTCTGAAAAATCTAGTCGGGGAGAATCTAAAGTTAGTCCCAAAAAGTGTTACAGACCTAGCTCTGCATGACGGCCTCTCCAAATGTAGTGCAGAAACTTAACGGGATCATCGTACTGTGGTTCAGCATTTCCAGAACAATAATCTCACTGATTCAACTGTTAAAACCGTAACACAAAACGCATACCTCGCTTTGTAGCCTTCGATCTGTTCCATCTAATTTTCCTGTCGCCGCTTCTGAGCCTTCCGCTGCGAAACCTCTCAGAAATTTCTGAAAAATAGAACCAACTTAAGTCGCAAACGTCGTGAGCCTATGCTGCAAAAGCAGATTTATCAGTTGGCTGTGTTTAAACTGTAGCAACAAGTATGAGAGTAGCTTATTATTGAAAAAAGCTGTTTTGTTAATACCAGGTCAAGTGTACACGCTATGCACATTTTGTACATACATTAAGATGCAAAAGCTTCTTCTCAACCTAAAGGCAGCAGAAACGCTCAAAACTTCGTTGGGATAACCACTGAGTCGTATGGCTCCAGTAGAACGCTCGCGCTGTTGGAAGCGTCAAAAACTAGTCTAAACTACTAAATTTGAACAATGCAAGTCAAAAATTTTCGTTAACCCTGCCCACGAGCTTCGACAACCCCGCCTCCAAATACGAACTCGTCCAGATTGATTCTTCGGAATACAGTCGCTGTGGCTGGTTTTTGATGCGTACAATTAGATTAGCGTTCTAGTACAGGCTGCAAGAGTCCATCGGCTCCGCAATCTCAGTTCTATCGGCTTTTGCACATCTACAACGACGCTCCAATTTTTTTTTCCAATCCCAAACCACTCTTTGCTGTTGTTCGTACTCCTGGATAAGCTCTTCCCACTTTTCGAAACACTCCTTGGGAGCCCTTGCACACATTCAACGACAATGCACACCTTATTTCAAACTTCTAGGCACTTTTTGCCCTTGTGCGCAATCCCCAGAAGCCCCGCCCACATTTCGGGACATTGCAGACATGCCCTCGAAGCCCTCACAGACTTCCAGCCTAATTACCCACACTTTTTCGAATTTCAAAGCACTTTTTCGCCGATGTGCGCACTCCTGTCGAAGCCCCGCCCACATTTCGGCAAAATTGAAAACTTGCCCCTAGCCCTCACAGACTTCCAGCCTAATTACCCACACTTTTTTTCTGAATTTCAAAGCACTTTTTCGCCGCTGTGCGCACTCCTGTCGAAGCCCTGCCCACATTTCGGAACATTGAAAACTTGCTCTCGAAGCCTCAAAGACTTCCAGCCTGATTACCCACACTTTTTCGAGTTTCACAGCACTTTTATTGCTGAGCGCACTCCTGTCGAAGCCCTGCCCACTTCCGATCACTTTCCTTTCACGCCTTTAGAGCTTCCTACTTGTTTCCTCAAAGCTACCCACCCAACTGAATCTCTACACACCTTCCACAACATTCTGCACATGTCTTCATCAACCGACTGTCAACACCCGTTTTCAATAAGTATTATTGTTATTCTTGCTAATAACCAGTGTAAACAACGCAGGTTATGATAAAAAGGGGTGTACATACAGGAGACATAAGGGGAACCCAGAACCATACAGTGGAAAGAAAGAAAAACATAAAAAAAGCGAGATGACACGGAAACTGCAGCAGAAATAATCGAGATTCAGGCGTGAAATTGAATGTGTCCTCGCCGCTACATACCATGCAATCTCCCTCACGTCTGCGCGCGGTTGGTCCTAAAGTTGCGCGGTTTCTGCCCGCTTTGCAAAGTTGCGCGCGGTCCGAACGGTAAGAGGTGGGAGCCGTGAAAAGGACAAAAGCGGTCGGAACGCTCGCAACTTTTCAAGATCGTACTGACCGCGTGCTTTGCGCGCGGTCAGCCCTATTCGGTTTTTTGCGAGCGGTCGAAACGGTTCTTGCGCGCGGTCGGTACTAAGGGCGAAAAACTTGCGCGCGGTCAAGCCTATTTTCTGTCCGAGTAAGGCGCTATACTTTTATATTTTCAGATTTTTTTCAAGTATTCGACTTTCCGAATAAGTTGGAATTTCGAATTCTCGAATATTCGACTTTTCGACCCATTCGGAATTTTGAACTTTTCGAATATTCGACTTTTCGATTAAAAGTCGACTTCTCCAATCGACTGTAGAACAATTTTTCCAAATTTTTTTCATTCGACTCTTCGGGTAAGGTGAAAATTTTTCTCCTGTCCCTCTACTTTCCAAAAAAGCTGAATCACTTCAGCTAGCATAAATTATCTTTCTTTTGGGATTGAACTAAACTGTCTAATAGGGAACTAATCAAACAATTCACGAGATGGTTGGCTATATCATAAAAATATACGAATTATTACGGATGTCACCTGTCACCTGTCCTCCCGTTGATCATCGACAGTGTCGAGCGGGCGCCAGTAACGTCTCCATTCGTCCCTATCGCGCGCCATAGTTGGCCAGGAAATCCTACTCGCTCTAGGAACACGAAGACTCTCACTCCTTTCGTCAAGGCTATTGGTGAAGAAATCCGACCATCGTGTTGGAGGACGGCCAGTAGTGCGCCTGAGGTCCCGAGGTACGCAATCTGTTACAGCTCTCATCCAACGGTTATCCTAGAAACGCATTACGTGCCCAGCCCACCTGATTTTCGACGACTTAGCATATTAGACCGTGTCCCTGATTTTTGACCGTCTGCGTAGCTCGAAACTCTGACTCCTTACTCCCATTACTCACTTGCGTGAAACGTGATACTCCGAGCATCGTCCTCTCGATTGCGCGCTGAGTGATGCGGGCCGCACTTTCATCTTGCTTTCGTAATGTCCAGGTTTCCGAAGCATACGTTAAAGCGGGAAGAACTGTAGAATCAATAAGATGGGCACAGAGCCGGGTATTCTTCGTCCTCATCGCGACTTCCTCAATAGCTTTAAATGCTCCCCAAGCTGCTCGTATTCTTCTACTCAACGCAGGTACTAGATCGTTCTTCGTGTTGACATCGCGGCCTAGATACACGTAGCTTTAGCTTTCAGAGATGTTCGTTCGTTCTGCATGAATGATGCGCCAGAAACGTATACGTTTTCCATGAATATCGTTTTCATCAAATTCAGCTGGGGACTGACCTTTTCGCACGCGTTGTCGAAGTCGGTCAGCATTCGTTCGGCTTGCCTGATGGATCTTGTTATGAGAACAACGTCATCAGCGAAGCGAATGTGATTAAGCTGCCGACCGTCGACTTTCGCTCCCATAACTTGCCATTCCAATTCGCGCATGAAGTTTTCAAGAGTGGTACTGAAGAGTTTCGTAAAAAATCGTACCACCCTGATGAACCCCTCTCTTCACAGCAACGATGATCTCTCTGTAGAATGGTGAAATTGTGGTTGTGAAGTTGATGTACAGCTCACGAAGTATCTTGGCATAGTGACTAGGAATACCCTGGTTTCCCAGTTCTGCAAGAATCGCTTCTGTTTCAACGGAGTCGGAAGCCTTCTTCAAGTCGATGAACGTGAGGCAAAGCGGAGTCTTGTACTCTCGCGACGCTTCAATAAGATTCTTAACTATGTGGATTTGATCGATCATGCTGAATCATTTTCGGAACCCGCCTTGCTCGCATGGATGTCCTTCGTCTAGCGTTCTGTCGATCCTGTTGAGAATGACAAGAGTGTACAACTTGTAGACAACAGACAGCAGGCAAATAGGGTGATAGTTGCTAATGTCGTGTACGTCTTTCTTTTTGTACAAGAACGCAGTTTTGCTGATCTTCCACTGGGATGGTGCTTTGCATTCCGATAAGTAACGAGTGAAGAGCCGTGCCAGCGTGACAATCAGAGCCGGTGGGAGGTGCTTCAGATGTGCGGATTCAATCCTATCGAGACAGGTTGCAGTACGATTTTTCACCGCCATGATGGCATGACGGATCTCGGAGGAGAGAACTGATGTAAGCAAAATCTAAGGTTGACGACGATGTTGTCAATTTCTTTGTGATACCGTCAACAGGGAGACTCCTACGTCCAACATTGTGAGAAGGCTTCGAAATTGTGAGTTACCATGTATTGTTTTGGTCGACATGATGAACTCAGATAATGTTTCACCCTCGTTTTATTTATTATTTATTGAGTACGCCACATAAGGTCAGCGCTATAAACATACATAAAGATAACCTACAGAGATCCTGAACCGAATCACAGCGAAAACGAATATTATTCTTCCAACGCGGACCTAGAAGCACAAAAGCCTTCTCCCTGCATCGCGTTTGAAGCACCAAAAAACAGAAGGTACAGGCACCGGCGTAACATCGAGGTTAAGAGAAATGAAAGCTGATCCGGCTCCACAAGTGAAAGAACAGGCTCTGAGATTGCCTTTTGGCGCTAAATATGAAATCTTATTCTTGCTTCCCCTAGTCCTTGAACGATTCAGCCTATAAAATCTTGAAATCTTGGTTTTCGCAATGCCAGCTAGTAACTTAAACACCATACAAACATCGTTCAATCGTCGGCGAGATTCTAAAGTGGGAAGTTTCAACTCTCTATTCCTTACACCAGCACTCGGTATTCTGTCATAGGCCAGGGCTTGAGATCGAACATATGTTTTCCGTGTGAAATTGTTCTGGATTTTCTCAAGCTGCAGAATATCCTGTCTTTTATGAGGTGAAAAGACAGTCGCTCCACTTTCCAAAATTGGCCTGACGTAAGTTTTGAATGCTCTCAACAGCACATTTCTGTCTCGAATGGACAACGCTTTGAAAATGAGGAAAGTCTTAGAAGAAGCTTTTCTGAACAAGTACTTGTAATGTTCGGAGAAGTCAAGTTTGCTGTTGTAGTGAAAACCCAGGTCTTTAACAGAAGATACGGGATTCAGCACATGCCCATCTAGACTGTAAGTACATGGCAAATCCGACATGCCCAGCCTCATGAACAAAGTCTTTTCAGGAGCCAACGGTAGATTCCACCTATGAGACCAATCAAGAATCCCTTCCAATGCACAGGCCACCATTTTCTTATCTTCTTCGCACTCAACCTTCTTATGAATCTTGATGTCGTCAGCAAACTGTTTGCACTCAACACCACAGCGCTCCAGGAGACCCGGGAGTTCCGAGGTGTATATAGCGAACAGAATTGGTGACAGTACCCCTCCTTGGGGTACCCCGCTCTTGACAGGCTTTATAGATGAAAACGTTGAATTCATCTTCACTTGGAAACTTCTGTCGGAAAGAAAATTCTCTAGCCACTTGATAACCTTTGGATGGAATTTTAGTTTCGAAAATTTATAAAGTAGCTTAGAATGATCCACACGATCGAATGCCTTGGAAAAATTGAAATACACCACATCACAACACTTTTTTGAGTCCAAATAATCAGTCCAGTCATTTAAAGGCAGTGTTCACGATGAAAATCGTTTTTCTGTTTTTTCGCCTATCTTAAAAACGGCCCCCTGCTGATTCCAATGGTGTCTCTGAAATCATACAAGACCTTCTGTGAACTCAGGTATGGTCCCTCAAAGATTGAGCTATGGGAACATGGTGGACGAGTTGTCCGAGGCTTGTAACTTCCGTCTTTTGCAGCCAATCTATGCGAGCTGACCTGAGTAAAGAGAGAAGCTGAGAATGAAGGGAAGAACGGGGCTAATGATCGAAAATCATCGCTCATCTCACGATCTCGAGCATTTATTTGTTCACGTCGGTGGGCGTGTGATGCGCTTTTGGGGTTTTCAATGCGCTCGAAGTTGCAACTTCGGGCTCTTTTGGGGCTCTTCCTGGCTCGCTTTCATGCGTTCTTTCGACATAACGTTACAGAGTGTCCCTCCACTACCCAATCCTAGTGGAATTTCGAAAACTTTTTTGATCGTGAACACTGCCTTTAAGCATTCAAGCAAGTTTGTTTCCACTGATTTACCTGGGACAAATCCGTGTTGGTTCACACGGATGATCGAATTTTTCTCAAGATGGACCATAATGGATTTCTTGAGCCCTTTTTCGAATAATCTACACAGTTGTGATGTGATGGTGACCGGCCTATAGTTATCAACACAGCTGGCAAGCTCTTTTTTTTTAGCAGCGGTAAGACAAAAGAATGTTTCCATCTTGACGGTACTTCCGAACAGCTAATAGACTGATTGAATAGGTAGGTTAACGGACTAGCTATGACGTGGGCGATATTTCTGAGGAAAACGCCAAGCAAAAAATCTGGCGTGACAGAAAAAGAGGGCGGAATGTTTGTCAGGAACTTGTACGAGGATACCTCATCAAACCATGGAAAAGAACTCATCGCTTGGTCCACGGATGGATCATAAACGGGAAAATAATCGTCTTCTTCTGAGTAGACTTCGGCAAACTTATCCGCCAACAATTCCGCCTTGTCTTTATCCGAGATTGCCACATCACCACCTTTTCTTAACCCAGGTATTCTAACTGAAGTCGACAGCTTCTTTTTCGCATATTTAAAAAACCCTTTTTTGTTTTTGTTTCGTTCCATTCCAGTCCGTGAGTTTCGATGTGATGCTCTTCAGGCGTCATTCTTGAGCCAATCTTTTCATTAAGATCACCGACGATGACTTTGAAGAAGGGATGGTCTTCTCTGAAGAACGTCTCCAGTTCCCAATAGAATGCTCCGATCTCATCTTCATCATGGCTCGAGTGTGGTGTGTAAGCAACGAAGACTGTCAAAGCAGGCGTTAATCAACATTGTTTCAATCACAGAGGTCCGATTAGGGTCGTCAAAGATTCGAACGAATCGATGTTCATGGCTGTTGACGAGGACAGCAACTCCATCAACTTCATTTCTATCGCATGTTCCAGGAAACAGTTCTCCTTCAGTATCAAAAACGGCATGCAGGGGTCGGTGTCTTCTCGTCTCGGTCAGTCCAATGACGTTGTACTTAATCTTCTTGGCTTGCAACAAGAAATGTTCAATTGAAGCTTCCTATGCAGGCGTCCGCACATTGAAAGTACAGATCGCCATCGTAGTCCTTCTTGTTTTTAGCAGCATGGTTTGGCCCTGAGATTTTCGCAGCCTCTCTGGACTTGTTCTATCCAACGCTACCGTATTGGGGAATCCTTCGGGGTCAGGGAAATAAGGCCCATTGCTGCTACTGCTATACGTATACGCGGCAAATTATGCAAACAACTGCTTCTCATCATTTAATTCCAATACGAAAAAAGTACAAAATAATAAAATAACTCGGGCACCGGTTTTACAAATAGTTCCTCTTCAGAAGTATAAGTGTATAGCAATGTTATAACAATACAATATAGGACATCGGACAATATCATTATTTCGGTCCTGGCGATAGCTCCGGTTCACCTTCATCGGTCCCGTCAAATGACAAGAGTTATTAAAAACAGTGTTCACGATAATATTCACGATAATACTATAATATTTTTATTGATTACATGGCCTCCGGGTAGAACTATTAAATAAAAATTGAGAAAAAACGCTTCAGAAGTACAAGAAATCCTTCAATCTCACCTCGCCCCTTAAGCCTCACAGGCACTATTCATTGTGACAACTGGACTAAACAATGTTATAGAATAATAAAAGTGAAACACGACGGTCTGATGTATTTCTCGCCGTTTCTTAGTAGTTTTGTAGCACTTAGAGGCCAACGTACTGTTCTATGTGAAAAACTCGGGGACGAAAATCATCATGAACACTTCTTTTAAATTAAGCATCGCGCTTAGGGGTTGAGAAAAAACCTTGGGACACAAACGGCTAGAATCGCGACCTAAGGAATCCCGTGAAAGCGCGAATAGTACTATCGGGGTCTGACCTATCTCTTGCCCCAGCATTCTGCTGAACTGTTTCTGACAATCCGCTCCTAATTCTTTTCCATTGGATTTCGAAACACACCTACGATTAGAGTCAGTGCGCAACTTTGGCGCGGAACCTGCTCATGGGTCAATGGAACGTTCTTAAAAAAACTATTTATTCGAAAAAGTCGACTATCGAATTCATTCGAATGTTTTCGTAGATTTTCGAATATTCGACTTTTCGAATAATTCGGGATTTTAAACTTTTCGAATGTTCGACTTTTCGAATAATTTAGGATTTTGAAATTTCCGAATATTCGACTTTTTGAATACTTCGGGGATTCGCCTTTTTCGAATATTGGACTTTTCGAATAATTCGAAGTCGACTTTTTCAGTCGAATGATTTTTCGAATCATTCGATTCGGTCAAAGTAGACAGGGCACTAGACCTTCAGTAAACAGTGGAGATATTGAAAGTGAAATGTAATAAGAACACTGCCTTTAGGTGGCCACAACGCTACACCCTGGTTCTCTCTAAAATATTATTTGTTATCGTTTTTTCTATCTTCTTTACCTTTTTTAATTAAAATTCCTGTTAGTGTTGTGAGCGGTTTCATGAGCTACGTAATAAGCCTCGTTTGAGATTGTCTGTTTGCTTTCGGCCTTTTTGGTTCAAAATGTAGTCACACAGTTGGTTGTTGAACAAGGGGTGGTCGAGGCCGAAAGCCTGATGTAGAAGGCTGACAAGAAAACTATTCATATATTCGGAAACGAAGTTGAACTGCGAGACAAAGTGGGTTTAACGTCTTAGACGTTATGTGCACTTTTCAATGTCAACAAATTCTTCGTTTTTGTGTTTTCTCATAAAAACAACAGAGTGACAACGATTAAGAAAAACTTATACGCAAAAATACACTCAGTTATTTGTAAGCTGATGCGATTATCACCAAATCAGGGAAAAGAAATGAAGCGAATGCAAGCAAAAATGATCGAAAAACGATAACACAATGATCAGTGAGGAGTAGACAACGAACTCCTTCAAACAGCTGCCTATTTCCCACACGGACACAGCGTTTTCCATAGATAAAGAAAGCAGATAACAATGAAAACCCACTGGCAATCATTGGTGCGCTTATAGCGTAGCTAGATAACTGGACAAATTCCAGCACCCAATTTCAAAGTCAATGTTTAAGTGTCCTAATTCAAACCCAGGTTTCAGGTCAACACATTATAACTTTGATAGAGACGCTTCAGTGTGGCGTATTGTAGCCTCGTGGGCTCGTATCAGATGTGTGACGATGGAGTTTTTTTGTACAGCTAAAAAAGGCAAAAAAAACAGCGATTTGCTTTAATATTATTCAGTCTTTCTACAGTCTCTTTTTTGTCGAAAACACAATAACTGACCGGGTGATATAACTGAAGGGGCTGGCCCCACGCCCGCGCTTCACAGATGTCACGTGCGTGCCGCCAAGGCGGAAACGCCCGTATCGGATTTTCCATCATATCTATCATTAGTCACACATCAATTTCATTCTATTTCATCATAATTGATTGTAATAATACTGCTTTTATTGTCTCTTGTCTACCTGGAGCACGCCGACGAAATTGTGCTATTCGCTGAAAACAACCAAATACTGCAGAGGATTATGAACACCGTTTTGAAACGAACTACGTCATCGTCCCAACAAATGCCAGCAGATGTAGGTGTCTCACAAGGGAAGGATCACTACATGCCAAGGGCGTTCCAAACGTAATGTGCGTTTCGAGCATCAATTTTCGACGTAGGATTAGAATTTTTACGCTGGATCTGCGAAACATATCTTTGAACGGAGTTCTATGCGTTTTTAGAGCTTCACTCGTAGACGCATCATTAGCTGTAACCCATGAGTCTTCGCCACCTCCTGAGATACACCGATGTGATTTCTACACCAGGGATGGGGATTCTACACCAGATGACTATGGCATGATTCTTGGTATGAAAATCACATCGGTGTATTAAGGAGGTGACGAAGACTCATGGATTAAACGTTATAATGCGTCTACAGACCATCCAGAATGACAATAATTGACAATATTCGAGCCATTTTGTCTTGCACGCCCGTAATTTTCCACCCCTTTGAGTAACAGAATGAAAAGATAAACTTGAGAAAACATGTAAAAGTGGAGAGTGATAGTACTATCAAATGGGAGTCTACAAGAGAAACGTATTGATTTTTTTTTTCGAATAAAACATGTTTGTTTACCGATGAAATCCACCATTTCAAAAGTCAGCCGGAGTAGAGCGGCGTTCTAGAAAATAGATGGGAAATAATCTTCATTTAGACATGTTTTATTCAGGTAAATCAAGCTGTTTCTCTCGTAGACTCCCATTTGATAGTGCTACCACTCTAAGTTTTCACATGTTTTCTTAAGTTTGTTGGGAGGGCCCACTTGGGAGACAAAGAGACGCGCCGTGTAAAAGAGATCACGGCGTGGGAAGAACGGTAGGGGCAATCGATTCCCGATGGGCGGCGCTTGGTGACAGGCTGCCACCTTCCACCCATGGACATTCACTCGACGACTCGACTGGCCTACCGCCATCCGTTCTCCCCTTTCATCGCCCTCCTTGTTCCTGTGCGCCAGATACTCTGTTGCTCCTGTTGGGTTTATTGTAGGATTTTAGGAAACTGTTTTTTTCATGTTAGTACTACAACATGAAAAAAAACAGTTTCCTAAAATACTACAATAAATCCTTCAATAAATCCTAGTTATTTTGTCTAAATAATGAATTAATTATTCATTCTGTCTATTGTTTGTCCTGAGCGTTCAAATCGGTCAGTATTGGTGCCAAGGTTCTCTTGTTTTTGTGTTGAATTCATCACACAATTGTGCAACCAAACTACCATCCCTTTCCATAGTATTCTTGCCAATCTTCCCTCGACTCAATACCCCTTTTTCTCGAAATGTCTCCTATCAGGTTATCAAGGCTTCGGAATGCCCCACACGACCTCATTATTGCACTCAAATCTCGATCTACTTCTTGAATTTCGCTACATAGTTTTTCATCATCTCTTATACCTCGCCGAAATCTTTTGTGCCCTTATACTATCCCTCAAAACCTTGGGAAATTTCCTCACTCTTTCGGCTATCTCCCCTAACTGATTTGCTAATACAACCTATGGAAAACCCACCGGTTCGGAATTTTCCTTCTTGACATTTATATTTATATATTTATATGAAATACATCCGCGGATGCGGATGTGACCCTCTTAGTAAGAGGTCAACACATTGACAAAAAAAAATGAAAAAATGAGAGAACTGAAAGTGCATCAGGGTGTAGTTCCACCAGGCAATTGTATGGAACTTGCGCTCAATTTCATTGGTGAACATAGAATTTTGATACCAGTGGTGGCTCCAACCGCCAGTATGGACCGCAATTCTTAGATAGTATACATGGCCAGCCATTTGCTCCATTCCCTGAACTATGCCCATTATCTGCAATGTCATCAGTTATTTTGCAATTGATTAGCTAACCAAAAGCAATCAATTCGATTCAAAAAGTTCTCGGACTATCAATACTGTGTCAGGATGAGGAATCTTGCTGATCGATTCGCTTTCTCACAATCGTGCCACCCCTGCCTTTGGTGACTACTCACAGAAAATTCAATGCGTCGCCTTTTTCTTAGGCTACGATCCAATCACGAAAATGCGAAAATTTTATTTTCACAGAACGGCAAAACAGCCACACTCAAACGAGCAAAATCCACGGTAGTTACTGCACGATAGTGAGAAAGAGAAAAATTTGTCTCTCATTTGTCTTGCTTGTTTAAAAGCAGTGTTCACGATAAATTTCATTTCCGATTTCTCCACGGTTTACGGAAGGTCTGGTGCCCTATATAGCAAGGCATGCTTAAAAAGGACACGTTTTTGAGCAAAAATAGGCCCTCTCTTGTTTACGTTGATTTTTGAGCGTGTATCTAGGAATTGACCGCTAGAAGAATGATACCTATCAGTGCAATGAAGCGATCAGCTCACTTATCAGCACTTACTTGACTTGATCATTCCTGTAATCTGAGTCTTCATTTTCTCATTCCGAGGGGGTGGATCTGGGGCACGAGGCGTGTCTAGCGCACCAAAACGCTTGTTTGCAGCCGTTGTTTTGCCGCTCGTGGCTCGTTTTCTACGACAATTTTTTTCTTTGAACACTGGGAGCCCAGTATCCTTCTCGCCTATCATTTGACTTAGGAAAGTCAACGAGGATGATCATCATGAACGCTGCCTTTAAAGGCACAGTCGAACCTCAGAATTGTTTTTCTGTTTTTCTGCCTATCTTGAAAAAGGTCACACACTGATTCCAATGATGTCTGTGGAATCGTACAAGACCCCCTTAGAACGAAGTTATGGCCCCTCAAAAATTGTGCTACGGAAGCATGGTGGACGAGTTGTCCGAGGCTCGTAACTTCCGAAATTTGCAACCGATGTTTGCGAAGCGACCTGAATAAAGAAAGGGGGTGGGAATGAAGGGAAGAACTGGGCTACTGGTCGGAAACCATCGCTCATCTCGCCTCTGTTGAGCTCGAAAGATCCTAAAAGGGGCGTGCCAAAGTGGCTTCCTGGTATGGGCGCCCCAGGGTGGCTTCCCCCTATATCTCACTTATTCGGAGGAATTGAGAGCTCGAATTTGGCAGGTGCTATATAGGGTGGGTGAACTTCACAATTATGTTGAAATTTCAGATTGCGTCCCTGAGCTTGGACTGTGCCTTTAAGGTTCCGTCCATAGCAGACGACCTAGCGCCAAGTGACGCTGGGGGTTTGCATTTTTAACATTCGTTATTGATCTGACTTCTCAGCGACTCCCCAGCGACCACTGCGGCAGGCCTGTCGCTGATGGTGGAGGCATAGCGGCTGTCACTAATATTATCGACACTATCGTTAACCACGTGCCGTCCCCGGACACGTTGAATGCGCCAGCCGTCGAGCGTCATGCGTCAGCGTTTCAGCGCTCCGACGCCTTGACGCTTTGCCGCTGGTCGTCTGCTATGGACGGAGCCTAAATCGGATACTATCAGAGATTGGATCGGTTCGGCCCCCATGTAAACAAAAGAACCTTGGCACCAATCAGAAATACTAACCGATTTGAACGGTCAGGACAAACAATAGACAGAATGAATAATTAATTTATCATTTAGACAAAATAACTAACATGAAAAAACTGTTTCCTAAAATACTACAATAAATCCTAGAGGAGTAACAGGGTATCTGGCACACAGGAACAAGGAGAGCGATGAGAGGGGAGAAGGGTTTGCGTGGAGTCCAGTCGAGTCGTCGAGTAAATGTCTATGGGTGGAAGATGGCAGCCTGTCACCAAGCACCGCCCCTCGGGAATCGATTTGCCCTACCGTTCTTCCCACGCCGTGATCTCTCTTAGGCGTCGTTTATACTTGCGCCGCTGAGCGGCGCGGCCAAATGCAATCCTATGTTATTGATCATGCGACGCGGCACGATCGATATCATAGAAATGCACTTCGCCGCGCCGCTCGACGATGGAAGTGTAAACGACCCCTTACACGGCGCGTCTCTTTGCCCCCCGAATGGGCCCTCCCGACAAGTTTACTTTTTCGCTGTTCTACTCAGAGGTGGGAAAATACGGGCGAGCGAGACAGGATGGCTCAAATATTGTCAATTGTTGTCATTCTGGATGGTCTTCAGAGCTTCAAACGTCGCTGACGACATGGCAGAGGCCATGCTGGCTCACTCAGAATTTCGTTCCGGCCTTCCCGGTGCGAAAAACTGCACACCGGGCGACCCGGACACTCAAAATTCGGGGCCAGATCCCGCTCCGGGCTACCCGCGAACCCCTCGCTTGTTACCAGCCACCCGGTTGACGAAAATTGCCTTCCCGGTGCAGCCGAATCTGCGCGTGAATGTACAATTACGGACAGTGTTCTACAATGTACGCCTAACATGTTTTTATTTTCCGGTTCGTCACGTTCAAACCTGACATGTTGGAACACGATATCACGAGTGACGCTGACACGAATGACGTTTTAATCTTTTTGTCTACTTAGCACTATCCTGTTGCTTCATAGGTGCTTCTTCATTTTCTCAACACTATGCTTCTTCTTCTCTGCACTATGCTTCTTTCATCTGCACAATATTTAATTTTTTTTGCATTGCTGTGACACGGCGGCACTAAATGGCTTGTAAACAAATAATGAATTGACAGATTGAAATGAAACTTCATATACAGGCCATAAAACGGCCAATGTCTCACCGTCGACTGCGTACCACGCGCTGCGCGACCGCACGCGCGTCGGAAGCAGACGGGTTTTGGCCGCCGCGCGACGAGTTTTAGCCGCCGCGCGACGTTAAACTCGTCGCGCGGCGGCCAAAACTCGTCTGCTTCCGACGCACGTGCGGTCGCGCAGCGCGTGGTACGCAGTCGACGGTGAGACCTTGGCCGTTTTATGGCCTGTATGCTCATACGAAGAGTGCACCAACAAAACGAAAAAAATTGGGCTAGTAGCAATGCCCTCTCTTATCGAACGCCATTCTAATCGAACATCTGAGGGAAGGGAGACAGCTTTTTTCACAGGGGATTCGACATGCTCAGCTCGTAGTTTTCGGCAGTCATTATGGCGCTATCGCATCAAGGGGGGGAATAATTTTATCTGGCCCCACCCCTCATTCCCAATCGGTTTACATTCGCCGTGGGACAGTTTTTTTGCATTGGAGTACTCTTTTTTGCGGTAGCCTTCCTAAGACTTCAGAAAGTATAATTACCACAATTTCGCAGAATTTCTCTATCGTGCGAACTAATTCTAAGGGTAGAAAAGCTCCATTAACATGTATAATTGGTTTCGATATAGACTGACAGTACAACTGTTAAACGTATCGCTGAAGAATCATAGTGAAAATATTAACCATTGCGGCCATTCTCAGTCTGGCCATTCTGGATGAAATGTAATTTTCTAGAACCGTTTTTGGCGTAGAATCCGCGGTCACTTGGCCAACACACCTGTCCACGCCCATTTTTCCGCGCCGCAACGACTACTGAATTTGAAAGAGGAAAGAGAACCCTGGCTTGGTGCTCAAATTGCGCGGCGGCACGGAAAATTAGGCGGGGTCAATGCGATGGCTCAGAATGCCCCCCCCTTTCGATGCGATAGCACCGCCATCACTATATTCCAGGTTCATTTGTAGTCTTATTTGCTACTTTGGGTTCCTACGTTTCTATTCTTGCAGTTGTCAAAACAGAGTCCGAGAACGGCGCGTTTTATCATTTCAGGCACTGCCCGCAGTTTGAGGTTGGCTGCCCTCTGTGGTTGTCACCGGATTTAATGTTGCTGCATTAATGGCACGGTAGTACCAGCAGTGGGCGTGTGGTGAGCATTTACAACGCTAGATCGGGTTGAGTCGTTGGTGGTCGTAATGCGTTCAGACCACGAAAAGGGCAGAGGATGAAGGAAAGGCGGTGACAAGCAAAAGATATAATTCTTCTAGAATTCCCTCTAATCCACTAAAGTTGGTTTTAAGTGTGTAATATTTTACCACCGATTCTGTGACTGTGACCTGAGAAGTTTAAAACTGTTTTTTAAGGTAATTGTAGCGTCGAATTGGAAGTATCGTCGGCTCCCGTGACAGAAACGCTCAAAATCAGCTCCCTCGCCGAGTGTGTCGTGGATGTGGTGTTTAATGTATGGTTTCCGTTTTCATTTTAGTCTGACGCATGGACCAGGCGGCTGGCCGTGTGGGGTTTGTGGCCTCACTGGAGAAAGGGGTTCCGATTCGCGCGGGGTGATCTACCGTCGCAGCCCGTCCATTCATCAGACTAAAATGATTGTGCGAACTCTATGCCTAGGTGCACTACTAATGCACGATCAGAAGGAAAAATTTTCAATTCGGCGGCTCACGAAGTAATTTTTATTCTCTATGAATCTGGTCTGAGTTCGGAGACTGTGGCCAAAATCGATCGTTTCCTCTTCGACGATATCGAAAAACTCGACGGCAGTAATGTTTTCAAACAATCCATATGTAGTCTCGGTTATAGATTGACGGTGAGTTTTTTAAATTCGATCTTTAGTCGTAAAAAAAACATTGATTGGATTTACCTCACGCGCTGAAAACTTCAATAAGTAAACATACTTATGTAAAGGTGTCCATGGCTCGCGTACTCAGGTAAGGTTTCCGTTTTCGATCTAGTCTGACGCGTGCACCAGGCGGCTGGCCGTGCAATGTTGGCGGCCTCACTAGAGGATGGGGTTTCGATTCGCGCGGGGTGATCTACCGTCGCAGCACCGTCCATTCATCTGACTAAAGTTATTGCGCGAACTCTAACCGAGAAACAGGCAAATAACACTCGCACAAACGGGAGCACCCTGCAAGTCAAGCTTTAGCAGTAGATCAGACCACCTGACCCATGCGCAGAGCTTTTATTGAAGTGAGATAGCTTGCCCTTGAAAATCTGAGTTTCCGGCCTCTACGATTTCCTTGATGGCTTCCTATTCGCCCCTTCCCAAGTTTATGCTACGTGAAAGATTTACGCCCACGTCCTGTGAAGACCTCGCACTTTCCACGACGTTCTAAATATCCCCATTTATGTGCTTGCTGCCTAACTCAACGTTCTCTCAGAGGCCGTTGTCATTGAAATCATGAATTCTACAAGTTTCCGCTTCAATGGGTTTTAGCCGCCTAACGCATAGGAGAAGTGGTCCTATCTCTTGCAGCTGGAATTGTACTTGGGACCAATTTTCTGGTAGCGTGATGTTTCAAGTTGCCAAGGGCAGTGCAGCTTCCTCGATTTGTACTACGCCTACAACCCACCCCAACGCCACACGTATAAGTCTTCTCTTATTAGGCGGAGATCAACCTATCGCAAAATGCTCGACAAAGACGAACTTCACTGACATATGATCGAGATAGCCCGACAGCGGTACCGCAGATGTTGTCAGTTACAAACTGCACCAAACAGTGGCGAACCTCCGAAAATGCGCCATTTCTTGAGGTACCGAATTTTTTTGGCTACTACCTGAATGGCAATACCACAGAAAACATTTTTCTCGTTCAGCATGATCTACTCACGCTCATATTAAATTGGCGGCAGCGGGCTAGAGACACGGCGTATCATAAGATCGCATCGCTGAACCAATTTCTGCATTTGAATGTAGGTTTACTCCCCTTCCCGAGCGAATACAACTAATCACAGAAACTAGATGACCCATCCGCCTTGAAGGCAGCGTTCACGATGATCATCCTCGTTGACTTTCCACAGTGAAATGATAGGCGAGAAGGATTTTAGGCTCCCACTGTCAAAAGAACGGTAGAAAACGAGCCAGAAGCGGCAAAATAGCGGCTGTAAACAAGCGTTTTGGTGCCCCAGACACGCCTGGTGCCCATGATCCGCCCCTCGGAATCAACAAATGAAGACTCAGATTACAGGAATGATCAAGTAAAGGAAGTGCTGATAAGTGAGCTGATCGCTTCATTGCACTGATAGATATCATCCTTCTAGCGGGCAATTCCTCCACGCTCAAAAAGCAACGTAAACAAGAGATGGCCTATTTTTGCTCAAAAACCCTTCTTTCATGTCCTTTTTAAGCATCACTTGCTATATAGGGCACCAGACCTTCCGTAAGGAGATATCGGAAGTGAAATTTATCGTGAACACTGCCTTTAAAGGATTATGGAGTATTCAATAAGAGTCAACAGCAGGCATGGAAGGAACGAAACCCTCAAGAAAACCCCACGTCTCTCGAGACAATGTCGATAGGTGTTTGCTCATTCCTCTACATACAAAAAAATAGCGCAGGACGCGCTTTTCGCAGCCACGTCAAAATTTAAGGAAAACTCTTGTCTTCTGTCCGTGGACTAGCGAGACCGAGCGAAGTTTCCGCTCAAGAAAACTTTCCGGTGGGTCAACTTATGGAGACAGGTTAGTTTGTTGAACACACACATACACACATAAACACAACGGGACATAACTGGGTTAAGTTTAAGGATAAGAACCGCAGGGCGACATCCTTCACCACCCCTTCGCTTGATACAGCACTTCCTATATTATCAACGCCAACAAGCAACAATGTCGTTTTTTAAGTTTTGGTGGATGATTTAATGGGGTCCGGAAGGCCTGAATCGAAGCCGGGCGCAAACTTCGACACCGCAATATCTAGCTAATTTATAGGCTCATATAAATGAACAGAGTCCGGTTCATCTATTTCCCTTTTTTCAGCTTTTTCATGGGGTTAGGACGCACGGATGGCAAACAAAGAAATAAGCTGGAGGCCGTCATCAGACAACGGATGCTATGGCGCACTGAACTCTTCAAGGCATTGCAAAAGGCGCTACAAGTTATTTTATAGTGTAAATTCTTACTTGCTTACATTAAGTCATTCATTTTCAGCAGAGATGTCCGCTGTTACACCTTACGACGTGACGAGCTAAGAAAATTTGAATGGATGCCGAGCGCGGTACCTTAGCTTAGGTATTTTTCTTTTCGTTGCAGTTCAACTAGCGTCCACACCAGGGAGTAGCAGAGTGTTTTCTTGAGATATCGGGAAACGGGTTACATGTTCCGAGACGGAAATTTTTCTTTTGGGTTATGGTAATCTGGTGGCAAACGGTCAAAAATGATCACAGTTGTATTTTTTGAAACGCGCATAGGATGAAGTTTACGCCGCATCTCAATCCTCTGGGGGATGCAATATACATCCGACTTCCATTTGGAATTGGAGAGGCTCTCGAATGTGTGTTGGGCTTATGCAATGATTTACGGGGGCCAGCCGATGTTCAGGTCAGAGTTGCTATCCTCCCAGAAGTCTAGTGCCAATTTACCTAACCCGAGATGATAGAACGGTTAATTGCTCTTGGGCGAAGAGCGATCAGTCGACCTTTTGGGTTACACTGTCGACGCTAGCCGGTGCCCCACTCGCTTAAAGGCAGCGTTCACGATGATCATCCTCGTTGACTTTCCACAGTGAAATGATAGGCGAGAAGGACCATAGGCTCCCAGCGTCGAAAGAACGGCAGAAAACGAGCCAGGAGCGGCAAAATAACGGCTGCAAAAAAGCGTTTTGGTGCCCCAGACACGCCTGATGCCCCAGATCCGCCCCTCGGAAAGAACAAATGAAGACTCAGATTACAGGAATGATCAAGTCAAGGAAGTGCTGATAAGTGAGCTGATCGCTTCATTGCACTGATAGGTATCATTCTTCTAGCGGTCAATTCCTCCACGCTCAAAAATCAACATAAACAAGTGAGGGCCTATTTTTGCTCAGAAACGCGTCTTTCGTGTCCTTTTCGAGCATACCTTGCTATATAGGGCACCAGACCTTTCATAAACCGTGGAGATATCGGAAGTGAAATTTAGCGTGAACACTGCCTCTAAGCTTGCATGACTTTGGAAATGGTTGATTAGCTGTCTCCATATCGATAAAACCGACGCTTCCGCTTGCCGCAGAATAGGGTGCGTTTTTCGAAAAACGGGACGTGGAATGTCCACATGTGTTGAAACTGCGGCTCTGGAACGTGAAATATCGATTTCCGCCCTTCTCATCATCCACTTTCGGAGCTGAGGTAAGGTGTTAGAGAAAACATCTTAGATTCAAAGGTGGAGACGCAGCAGGTGATCTCCCGCTTAGGTAACGTAATATTCAAAAGCATACGCTTAGTTCTGACGAAAATATGCAAAATCATGACATACTTAAGAATGCACCATTATTACTGGGTACACAACTGGATTCGCTCACCAACTTTCATCGTCAATTTCAGAAAAAAGCCAGGACCGATATGGAATCGTGAGCGATGAAGGGGTTTGAAGAATGCAGTGGCCGCTGGATTGATCCCCGACTGTATGAAGATGGCCTTGTTGCCTGTTAGGAAGAGGTCTTAAAGGCACGGGACACCCAAAAAATTTTATTTTAAGATTTCATGCTTATCTTGGAGAGAGTCACACGCTGATCACATTGGTACCTCTGAAATCGTCCAAGACCCCCTTTGAACAGAGTTATGGCTCTTCAAAGATTCCTAGATTTCGAGGGTGAAGAATTGGTGGACGAGTTGTCTCAGGCCTGTGTTTCTCTTCATTCACAATCGTTGCATGAGAGAAAGCCAGGATAAGGAGACAGTCCAGTAATGAACCGAAGAAAGACGACTTGTTGGAATTCATCCATCCATCGAGCCGCTATCGAGTTCGAAAATCTGTTAGGGGGTCGGGCCTGTGGTGGTGAGCGAAGGGGGTCGGGCCTGTATTGGTCGCTTAAAGGCATCGTACGCGCAGAAAACCGTATATTATTTTTTCATGTTTTTGTGTAGCTTGGCCTCTCTAGTGAACAAAAATGTCGAAGGGGCCCATGAAAAACCTTCATTTGTAAAGAAAAGCGAATCGGAACACATTGTAAATACGAATTTGATTTTCGCGCCAAAATCCTTTTTGAAGTTTTTCTGCTTTTGGAGGCTTCGTCACTGTCATTTTCGGAGTTTTTCTGCATGTGGAGTTCGTGCCGTAACTATTTTTCATGTTGTCTTACGGTCGCACCAACATTCTAGGAAAAAGTGCTAGATGACTGGTGAGAATTGGTGGCGGATCTTAATCATTGACGTCTGCCAACCTCACTGCCCAACGTTTTCGACGCGCCAAAGTTTACCAGTGTGGTCCACCGGGCTCAATCATGAAATTGAGCCTAAAAAATGAAAATTGTTTTCCAGCGCGAACGATGCCTTTAAATCTCGCTTATTTGGAGGAATTGAGATCTCGCATTTTGCACGTGTTATACAGGAGGTGTTCTACACAATTACATGAAAATCTCAAAGTTCATATCCGAGGGTGTACTGGGCCTTCAAAGGCACAGGACACCCAGGAAATTATTTTTCAGATTTCATGCTTATCTTGGAGAGAGTCACACGCTGATCACAGTGGTACCTCCGAAATCGTCCAATACCCCATACGAAGGGAGACATGGCTTCTCGAAAATGCCTGCATTTTGAAGGCAAAAATTTCGTGGACGAGTTGTCTCAAACCTGTATTTCTCTTCATTTGCAATCGCTGCACAAGAGCAAAACAGGATAAGGAGATAGACCGGCAATGAACTGAAGAACGATGACTTGTTTAGAATTCATCCATCCATCTAGCCGTTATCAAGTTCTTAAATCTGGTAGGGGGCCGGGCCTGTGGTGGTGAACGAAGGAGGTCGGGGTTGTGGTGGTGAGCGAAGGAGGTCGGGCCTGTGGTGGTCGCTTATATCTCGCTTATTTGAAGGAATTGAGATCTCGTTCTTGGTATGTGTTATTCAGGAGGGGTCTACTACACAATCAAATAAAAATCATAAAATTCATGTCTGAGGGTGTACTGTGCCTTTAAAGGTTTTTTTCCGCATAGGCAAAAACGAAATGACATTCAATAACATACTGGTTCCCATGATCTTATTGAGTACTGTGCTTCTCTGGGCCAAATTCCGGTCCGCAATTGCGTCTCCACACGCTTAGCGGCCGCACGCGCTCGAGTCAGTCGAGTTTCCAGCGCCAAAGCCGACTCGATATGGCTTTTTATATAGTTTTCTCCCATTTTGTTCAATTTCCAGTTTCTATAACCCACCAAGAGTTAACAGATCGGCGGCTGCGGCGCTGGAAACTCTTCCGACTCGAAAGCGCGCGGCAGCAAAGCGTGTCGAGACGCAATTGCGGACCGGAATTGGACCCAGATAAGCACAGTACGTAACTCGACGCGATCTGCCGCTGCTATGGAGTAATAACACCGAAACCATAGTTTACGGTCCCTAAGAGGGGGTAATTAAGCTGAATCAGGCTTGCAAATAAACCTCTCTTGAGCGTTGCGCATAGATGTGATGCTTATTTTCGACTGTTAAAGAAATTCTGTTTTTTTTTTTGCAGGTAACTTGGGCTGACTAGGCCACATACAACCACCATAGGCTATGATTTTGAGCTTATAAATCCGATATAATCAGTTCGGGCCAATTAACGTACAAAGTATTACCATGGTGGACAAGTACATAATTGAAAGGCGTTTTGTCCATGCTAGTGCGAAATACTTTTCAGACACTTCTTTGCCGTCTTCATGTTCTATGATCCATTTGATTGTATGAGTACTATGATTTTATCATGTTATATGTAACAATTTTGATCTCTTGATCAGTTAGGCTTTGAAAATTTTCTATCTTTTTCCTTTTGCTCTGTGTTGAACTGGTGGAATTCGTTGCGTAGTTTACTAATTTTGCTCACACGACTGGTAAATAGAAGTTCTCATGAGAAGTTGTCACCCTCATGAATTGTTTTCTGAATGCAGCTGTTACATAGATTGATAGAAGGGCTGTAAATGAATGTTGATGTGAAATAATAATAAATTATTGGCTTCTATTTCGTGAAGGGTTTTGAAGTTCGAATTCTTGCTATTTAAATTTCTTGGAATCCTTCGAATCTCTGCTCTGTATCTCTCACCACTGTTCTGCAGATAATGATGTTTAGGTTAGTATAATTGAGGCTAATCCGAAGTGCGGCGCTATCATCGCAACGCAAATTTAGACGCACACGACGAGACACATCGCCAAATATCTCGAACTTATCCTGAATGCCATCAGTCGTCTTCATCAGCTTAGTCAAATCTCTGACAGGGCTTGTAAAAGCATTAAGATCAGTGCTAGCATATCTAAGGTTTTCAAGAGGGTGAGGGCCCGAGACAAGCGCAATTCTCCACTGTCAATGAAGTGGCTAGCTAGAGAAAGGAATCTGAGGTTGGAAGCCATCTGAAAACTCGTCGGAAAAAAGCTGAATATTTGTTCACACCATCCAGAGCAGACCCGTCATCTTTCCGCCGACAAGAAGCCGAAGTGAGACCAAAAATTCGGGAAGCTCTTGCACCGTTGCACCGGAGTCACGCAATGCGTCATGGCGCTTTAAAGGCACAGTCCAACCTCGTAATCGATTTTCTGTTTTTGCGCTTATATTGGAGAAAATTTCACGCTGATCACAATGGTGTCTCCAGAATCGCTCAGAAGTCACCGCAAACGGAGTTTTGGCCCCTCGAAAATTCTGAATTTGAACGGCGAGAAGTTCGCGGACGAGTTGTCTCGAGCCTGTCTTTTCTCGTTATTCGATGCCATCGTTTTGAAGCAGGTCACAAAATAAAGTCAGACCGAAAACAAATGGAAGAACATAGATTTGGAACAAAATCGATCGCGCTTCTCTTCCCTATTGAGACTGGAAGCTTGTTGGTGGGCGTTACCCATTTTTCTTCCATGGGGGCGGGGTCGACTTTTTCCTTGCTTTTTCTCGCTTATTTGAGCGAATTGAGTTTTTGCGCTTGGCAGGCTTGCTATACACGGCGGTCGGACTATAGTGTCAAAAATAACCCCTGAGGTTGGACTGGTTTTAAAGCCAGGGTTCGCGATAAAACCGGTTCTCGGTTCCTTTTCAAGAGAAGGTAAAACCTAGCCGCTCGGATGAGTCCGGGCGGAGCAAGCAGCGGAGCGGTCGGTCATGGCAAAAAATAACAGTGATAAGGAAATTTCGACATGATAATCCCGATAAGACCCACTTCGACGGGCTCAAAATGAGGAAGATAGGTTATGGATCTGGCCAACACGAAAAAGAAAGGGTTGCTATACACAGCGACCGGAGTATATTATCAAAAATTACCCCTGAGCTTGGACTGTGGCTTTAAGATGGAACAAATTATGACAATCAGTATGAAATTCATAAAGAAATGCGAAAACGACTGGATAGCAGCTAGAAGAACCATAGAGATCTTACTGCGAAAAAATATCTTTGGTTGGACTGCTCATACGACTTTTGCGGCAGTTTTGGAAAGACGATTGTTGCAAACGGATTTGGCAGGAGCTCTGTGAATTATCACAGTCAAATCACGCGTCAGAAGGTCCTCTGGCGAGCAAATAAAGACAAAAACAAAAAAACTACTTCTTAATTACTGCTGAACGAAATGTCGCCTTATGGGCTAGAAATAAGGTTTTCGAATGTTAATCTGCCTTTTCAGTGTAGCTCCCACTAGGGTACCAGACCTTCCCTCACCGATCAGATAAAAATCATGAAAACGAAATCTAACACAATTTATTAGCTACTGACGCTATGCCTTCGTGTCCTCAACGCTTTCACGGTTTACATTGTATGGAAACGTTTTTGCTGCTAGACTTATTCTTGTTCTCATTTAATTCAATATGCGCTCCAAGAAAAACCCCTTCTGACGCGTGATTTGACTGTGATAATTCACAGGGCTCCTGCCAAATACGTTTTCAACAATTTCACTACATTTAATGATTGTGTTGTCTGCATATACCAATAACAGCCAAATCGATTCAACAATTTCACTACATTTAGAAAATCAGTTTGATAGCCAAATTTAATGGAACAATTTCACGACATTTTAGAGCAATGCCAAATCCTTGACCTTTTCGGCTGAGCCCAACTTTCAGAAATTTCACAACTTTTTACAAGGGTTTCCCTTCTACAATATCGTCAAGCTCTGAAAGTCAAGTTGTTTTTTTTTGAAAACATAGTGGTAGAAATGATGAAACAACCGCTTCGCTGCTAAGACTGCAAGATAATTGTTGCAACGCGGCTTCCTACAAATAAGATACAAGGCATATACTTTTTGGCACCACCAGTGGTGAAGATGTCGCAAACTCGGAGTCAGAACTTAGAAAATTTTAGGGCCAACTCGAGTGAGATTACGGTAGCCCTGTTCTGGCGCACTTAACTTTCGTTCTTGTTGATTCGAAGGCATGGCTTGCATACGGTGTCCTGGACATTAATCTGAGGTCATGCGCTCGTCCCTTGATGTCCTGCACACTCCTACTAAGGGCGTGCACCCGTATTCATGATGTCCTGCACACTCCTACTGAGGTCCTGCACACATTCTACGACGTCCTGCACACCCTTACTGGGGTCCTGCACAAGCTTCATGATGTCCTGCACACTCCTACTGAGGTCTTGCACACATTCTACTACGTCCTGCACACCCTTACTGGGGTCCTGCACAAGCTTCATGATGTCCTGCACAATTTTACTGAGGTCCTGTACACATTCCATGACGTCCTTCTCATCCCTAGTGGGGTTCTGCGCACGTTCCAAGATGTCCTGCACACCCCTTCTGGGGTCCTGCCCAGGTCCCATGATGTCCTGCAAACTCCTAATGAGGTTCTGCACACATTCTACGACGTCCTGCACACCCCTACTGGGGTCCTGCACAGGTCCCATGATGTCCTGCACACTCCTAAGGTCCTGCACACGTTCCATGATGTCCTGAGCACTCCTACTAAGGTCCTGCACACATTCTTCGACGTCCTGCACACCCCTACTGGGGTCCTGCACGGGTTTCATGATGTCCTGCACACTCCTACTGAGGTCTTGCACACATTCTACTACGTCCTGCACACCCTTACTGGGGTCCTGCACAAGTTCCTTGATGTCCTGCACACTCCTACTGAAGTCCTGCACACATTCTACGACGTCCTGCTCACCCCCCTAATGGGGTCCTGCACACTCCTACTGAGGTCCTGCACACATTCTACTACGTCCTGCACACCCTTACCGGGGTCCTGCACAAGTTCCTTGATGTCCTGCGCACTCCTACTGAAGTCCTGCAAACATTCTACAAAGTCCTGCACACCCCTACTGGGGTCCTGCACAGGTCCCATGAAGTCCTGCACACTGCTTCTAAGGTCCTCCACACGTTCCATGATGTCCTGCACACACCTACTGAGGTCCTGCACACATTCTACGGCGTCCTGCACACCCCTACTGAGGTCCTGCTGTAGTTCCATGACGTCCTGCATACTCGTACTGCGGTATCGCATAGTCAACCGACACTTCAGCACACCCTGCGACGCCTTCTTATCGATGGTGCGCATTGAGCGAATACGCGCCGCGCTCAAGAACATCCCTCCCGCACAGCGTCCTCTTCCGAGCCGGACGTTCGAAGTACACCACCCTAGACAGCAAGGTGTTTATATGGAGTCTAAGAAAACAATGACTGATAACGAAAAAACCCATCATTTTCATAAACTAATTGTTGCAAACGGATTTGGCAGGAGCTCTATGAATTATCACAGTCAAATCACGCGTCAGAAGGTCCTCTGGCGAGCGAAGCGAATGAAGACGAAAAGAAAAAATAGTAAACCTCAGTCAACAATGCTGAACGAAACGTGGCCTTATGGGCTAGAAATAAGGTTCTCGAATGTTATTTTGCCTTTTCAGTGTAGCTCCCACTTAGGTACTAGACCTTCCCTCTTCCCTCACTGATTAGATAAAAATCACGAAAACGAAATGTAACACAATTTATTAGCTACTGACGCTATGTCTTCGTGTCCTCAACGCTTTCACGATTCACATTGTATGGAAACGTTTTTGCTGCTAGACTTATTCTTGTTCTCATTTGGTTCAATATGCGCTCCAAGAAAAACCCCTTCTGACGCGTGATTTGACTGTGATAATTCATAGAGCTCCTGCCAAATCCGTTTGCAACAATTTCACTACATTTAATGATTATGTTATCTTCATATACCAACAACAGCCAAATCGATTCAACTATTTCACTACATTTAGAAAATCTGTTCGATAGCCAAATCCAATGAAACAATTTCACTACATTTTAGAGCAATGCCAAATCCTTGACCTTTTCTGAGGGGGCCCAACTTTCAGAAATTTCACAACTTTTTTCAAGGGTTTCCCTTCTAAACCATCGTCAATCTCTAAAAGTCAAGTTGTTGTTTTTTGTTCGAAAACATAGTGGTAGAAATGAGGAAACAACCGCTCCGTTGCTAAGACTGCAAGATAATTGTTGCAACGCGGCTTCCTACAAATAGATGCAAGGCATATACTTTTTGAATTTAAAAGTCGAAAATGAAGAAATGAGCTTCAAAATGACCCAATTGTACAGGTTCTAGGCACTATTCTAGACGGGGGGGGGCACGCACCATTCAAGACAGAAATGAAATGAACGGCCAATTGGTGAGGCTACCAGTCGAAGTATTTCCGCAGAGCTCTAATAAAAACAATGATTGATAGCGCAGTATCAGCCTCTTTTATCAGAGTTTTTCATCATTTCTATGAGTAAATCTTGGGTGGCTCCACCACGTCTAGGATATACCCAGGGTCAGCCGCTCTAGCCAAACTTCACCGGTTCATGCTGATGTGGCTCGTCTGCACCGGCCCATATGTCTGTTTCGGAAAAGGAACGATAGTTAAAGGCAGTGGTCACGATGAATATCGGACTCGAGTTCGACCCAAAAATGGGATTGTTTTGTCGTGAGGTAACTAATAGTGAAGAAACAGCGAAGAAAAACGTCCAGAATAAGTCAAAATAACGGTTTCTTAATTCAGGGCGTGGACGAGAATCATGGGCCCTGCTGATTTCGTCAAGCGTGCGCTAATCGCGAAATCTGCGCGAATCGGTAATGCTAATTGCGGTAGAGTTGCTTGGCAATTTGCCATCGAAACGCGTGCGGCGCCGCAAGCTCGTCCGATCGGGGGTGGACCGGGATAGGTAGGCGCATCGGGAGAGCTTTCAAAGCCGTTTGTATTCAATGCTGGCCAGTTTTCGTTGCCTTCTTAGACTCTATCCTCTACAGCACTTGCCAACTTAGAGTTTCACACCGAGACCTCGAGAACGAGATTTGTCGTGAACACTGCCTTTAAGTGCGCCAGAAGAGGGCTACCGTAATCTTAGGAATAATGTTATTCGGCTCTCGTAAACAAATTGGATGATACAAAATTGACCAAGGGTAAAGTATAAAAGAAGTGAAGAGCGGTGTGTCTTGATTCACACACCGTCCTGCTCCAGAGGTCAGCAGTTGAGGATCTGCATGGACTACAAAGCAGGAAAACATCACCACCTGTAGGGAAGATGAAGCGAATTCGGAGTCAGAACTTAGAAAATTTTAGAGCTAACTCGAGTGAGATTACGGTAGCCCTGTTCTGGCGGACTTAACTATCGTTCTTGTAGATTCGGATGCCTGGCTTGCATACGGTGTCCTGAGCATTAAACTGAGGTCCTGCACACTCCTACTGAGATCCAGCACACATTCCATGAAGTCCTGCTCATCCTTACAGGGGTCTTGCACACGTTTCATGATGTCCTGCACACTCCTACTGATGTTCTGCACACATTCCACAAAGTTCTGCTCATTCTTACAGAGGTCTTGCACACGTTTCATGTTGTCCTGCACACTCCTACTAAGGTCCTGCACACATTCCTTGATGTCCTGCACACCCCTATTGGGGTCCTGCACACGTTTATGATGCCCTGCACAATTTTACTAAGGTCCTACACACATTCCATGACGTCCTGCTAATCCCTACTGGGGTCCTGCACACGCTTCATGATGTCCTGCACACTCCTACTGATGTCCTGCACACATTCCATGAAGTCCTGCTCATCCTTACAGGGGTGTTGCACACGTTTCATGATGTCCTGCACACTCCTACTAAGGTCCTGCACACATTCTACGACGTCCTGCACACCCCTACTGGGGTCCTGCACAGGTCCCATGATGTCCTGCACACTCCTACTGAGGTTCTGCACACATTCTACGACGTCCTGCACACCTCACTGGGGTCCTGCACAGGTACCATGATGTCCTGCACACTCCTACTGAGGTTCTGCACACATTCTACGACGTCCTGCACACCCCTACTGGGGTCCTTCACAGGTTCCATGATGTCCTGCACACTCCTACTGAGGTCCTGCACACATTCTACGACGTTCTGCACACCCTTACTGGAGTCCTGCACAGGTCCCATGATGGCCTGTACTCTCCTACTGAGGTCCTGCACACATTCCACGACGTCCTGCACACCCCTACTGGGGTCCTGCACAGGTTCCATGATGTCCTGCACACTCCTACTGAGGTTCTGCACACATTCTACGACGTCCTGCACACCCCTTCTGGGGTCCTGCACAGGTCCCAAGATGTCCTGCACACTCCTACTGAGGTTCTGCACACATTCTACGACGTCCTGCACACCCCTTCTGGGGTCCTGCACAGGTCCCATGATGTCCTGCACACTCCTACTGAGGTTCTGCACACATTCTCCGACGTGCTGCACCCCCCTTCTGGGGTCCTGCACAGGTCCCATGATGTCCTGCACACTCCTACTAAGGTCCTGCACTTTCCTACTGAGGTCCTGCACACATTCTACGCGACGTCCTGCACACCCCTACTGGTGTCCTGCACATGTCCCATGATGTCCTGCATACTCCTAATAAGGTCCTGCACACTCCCACTGAGGTTCTGCACACATTCTACGACGTCCTGCACACCCCTACTGGGTCCTGCACAGGTCCCATGATGTCCTGCACACTCCTACTAAGGTTTTGCACACGTTCCATAATGTCCTGCAGACTCCTACTGAGGTCCTGCACACCCCTACTGGGGTCCTGCACAGGTCCCATGATGTCCTGCACACTCCTACTAAGGTCCTGCACACTCCTACTGAGGTCCTGCACACATTCTACGACGTCCTGCACACCCCTACTGGGGTCCTGCACGGGTCCCATAATGTCCTGCACACTCCTACTGAGGTCCTACACACCCCTACTGGGGTCCTGCACAGGTCCCATGATGTCCTGCACACTCCTACTGGGGTCCTGCACAGGGCCCATGATGTCCTGCACACTCCTACTGAGGTCCTGCACACCCCTACTGAGATTCTGCACACATTCTACGACGTCCTGCACACCCCTTCTGGGGTACTGCACAGGTCCCATGATGTCCTGCACACTCCTACTAAGGTTTTGCACACGTTCCATAATGTCCTGCAGACTCCTACTGAGGTCCTGCACACCCCTACTGGGGTCCTGCACAGGTCCCATGATGTCCTGCACACTCCTACTAAGGTCCTGCACACTCCTACTGAGGTCCTGCACACATTCTACGACGTCCTGCACACCCCTACTGGGGTCCTGCACGGGTCCCATAATGTCCTGCACACTCCTACTGAGGTCCTACACACCCCTACTGGGGTCCTGCACAGGTCCCATGATGTCCTGCACACTCCTACTGGGGTCCTGCACAGGGCCCATGATGTCCTGCACACTCCTACTGTGGTCCTGCACACCCCTACTGAGGTTCTGCAGACATTCCATGACGTCCTGCACACCCCTACTGGGGTCCTGCACAGGTCCCATGATGTCCTGCACACTCCTACTAAGGTCCTGCACACTCCTACTGAGGTCCTGCACACATTCTACGACGTCCTGCACACCCCTACTGGGGTCCTGCACATGTCCCATGATGTCCTGCATACTCCTACTAAGGTCCTGCACACTCCTACTGAGGTCCTGCACACATTCTACGACGACCTGCACACCCCTACTGGAGTCCTGCACAGGCCCATGATGTCCTGCACACTCCTACTGAGGTCCTGCACAGGTACCATAATGTCCTGCACACTCCTACTGAGGTCCTGCACACCCCTACTGGGGTCCTGCACAGGTCCTATGATGTCCTGCACACTCCTACTAAGGTCCTGCACACATTCTACGACGTCCTGCACACCCCTACTGGGGTCCTGCACATGTCCCATGATGTCCTGCATACTCCTACTAAGGTCCTGCACACTCCTACTGAGGTCCTGCACACATTCTACGACGACCTGCACACCCCTACTGGAGTCCTGCACAGGCCCATGATGTCCTGCACACTCCTACTGAGGTCCTGCACAGGTACCATAATGTCCTGCACACTCCTACTGAGGTCCTGCACACCCCTACTGGGGTCCTGCACAGGTCCTATGATCTCCTGCCCACTCCTACTAAGGTCTTGCACACGTCCCATGATGTCCTGCCCACTCCTACTACGGTCCTGCACACGTTCCATGATGTCCTGCACACTCCTACTGAGGTCCTGCACAGGTCCCATGATGTCCTGCCCACTCCTACTACGGTCCTGCACACGTTCCATGATGTCCTGCACACTCCTACTGAGGTCCTGCGCAGGTACAATGATGTCCTGCACACTCCTACTGAGGTCCTGCGCAGGTACAATGATGTCCTGCACACTCCTACTAAGGTCCTGCACACGTTCGATGATGTCCTGCATACTCCTGCTGAGGCCCTGCCCACATTCTACGACGTCCTGCACACCCCTACTGAGGTCTCACATAGTCAACCGACACTTCAGCACATCCTGCGACGCCTTCTTATCGATGGTGCGCTTTGAACGAATACGCGCCGCGGTCAAGTACATCAACCCGCACAGCGTCCTCTTCCGAGCCGGACGTTCAAAGTACACCACCCTGGAGAGCAAGGTGTTTATATGGAGTCTAAGAAAACAATGACTGATAACGAAAAAACCCACCATTTTCATAAACTATTCTTGAGAGGCCGGTTTCCGAGTTTCAAACGCCCGTTAGGGGCCCAGAAGTCATTATGGTGAGTTCTGACAATTATTTTCGTCATTCCCTGTGGCCGTTTACCTCTAGTCACAAATTTTCGAGCGATTTGGTCCACGCCTTCCAAAAAAATGGTTTTCGACGGGCGGAGGTGGAGGCGGAGGCGGTGGCGGAGGCGGAGGCGGTGGTGGAGAACGTTTTTGCGTACTTTGAGAGGTCATTAGTTCAGAGAGCGGGGACCAGTTAGGATGAAAAGTTGCACACATATGTAATTTCTTGCAGCGCGTCGAATAGTGTACAGCTCATACCTCTGTTGACGGTATGAATAGGTGATCTCATTGTAGGGCATCCGCGCGGGAAGAGATCAAAGCCAAATCCTGGTGAGCGCTTCGCGCTCACCAAAATCTTGTGAGGCCGGTTTCCGAGTTGGAACCGCCTGTTAGGGGCCCGGACGCCATTATGGTGAGTTATGTCAATTATTTTCGGCATTCCCGTGGCCGATTACCTATAGTCACAAATTTTCGAGCGATTTGGTCCACGCCTTCCAAAAAAATGGAATTCGACGGACGGAGGCGGAGGAGAGGCGGTGGTGGAGAACGTTTTTGCGTATTTTGAGAGGCCATAACTTTAGAAAGCGGGGACCAGTTACGATGAAAAGTTGCACACATATGTAATTTCTTGCAGCGCAACGAATGTTGTACAGCTCATACCTCTGGTGACGGTATGAATAGGTGATCTCATTGTAGGGCATCCGCGCGGGAAAAGATCAAAGCCAAATCTTGGTGCGCGCTTCGCGCGCACCACATTTATAAACCGGCAGAAAATTCTCACTGCTAGGGGTTAGGTATAACTAAAAGTTAGAGCGGTGTGTTTTCATTCACACACCGTCTTTCTAAAGAGGAAAGCAACTGAAGCTTAGAACAGACGAGGAAGAAGGGAAACAGCCTCACCGGCGATAACGTTATCACGATATCGAGCCCATAACATGGAAAACTTTAAAAAGAAAATCTACAACACTTCGGTGAGAATTTCGTGCCGGGCAAATTTTTTTTTGCTTGGCAAATTATAAACTTGTTTTGGGAGGCCTCGCTAGCGAGAATGAAATTCCGCCGCTTTTCGTGGGTTCTGGCATGAAAATTAACAAGGAAGTTAGTAGGAAAAGAAGTCTAGAGACTGTTTTGATCCGCTGTTGAACTTTCCGATTTGGCAGCAGACTCTGCTGCCTCACACGAGGCCATGGATAAGCACACAAAGCGAAATCAGTTCAAGAGTGGTGTCGAAGCGTGCTACCCTGAGTCAAACGCACGAAGAATTGCGCTCCTGCTCATCGGACCTGCATCCACTGGACTTTCTGGTGTGGTCCGTGATAGATTCTGAGATCTGTGATTATCGACTTGCACAATTGGCCCACTGGAAAGCTGTATTCAAGGAAGCCTTGGATGAAATGAATGACGACTGCCTGCGTGACTGCTGCGACGTCTTCCTGAGATTACTTCGGGCCGGTGTTCGAACAGATGGCGGATATTTCCAGATCTAGCCACTGTTCTGAGTTAACACCAGTATTAATAAATGCATTCATTTCTATTATTCTTATAATCCAGCTTAGCTTCGAAAAACACCAATATCTGACGACCACCGGCTAGATGGTTTTTGGTGAGCGGCGGAGAGCTTGCGGGTGACCGAGAATCTTGCACCGGTCGCTGAAATTCCCCAGACTTGCGGGCGACCCGGTTCATAAATTTCGGCGAGCCGGGGATGTGCACCGGGTCGCTAAAAATCTTGATGCGGGTCGCCAGAATTTCGAGATTTCGGCCGACCCGATTCACCATTTCGGGCGACCCGGACGAGCAGCGATTGGTCGCCCGGTAATTGGTGACCGAGAAGCGCGGTCCAGTGTTCTGAGTTAACGTCGGCATGAATCGTAAAGAGACTTCGCGTTCACTGTTTATGGTTGGCGCGAACTCGGTGCCATATGCTATAGCATAGGTGCGCCGAGTTTGCGCCAACCTTCAACAGTGAACGCGAAGTCTCTTCGCGATCCATGCCGATGTTATTTATGCTGTTTTCTTGAAATTGTTCATGAAAGTGTATGCTGCCTTTTAATATGCGTTGGGCGCTGTGTTTCATAATCAAGAAGAAATCGAGAAAAACGCACTAAAACCCATAATTTCAGTGAAATGATTCTCTGCCTCGGACCAATTTTCCGAATGATGAAACGGAGATTGTGATACGTAATTATTGGGCTCAGTAAAGAATTGAAGGAGAGAGAAGAATATCTCGAATGACCGCATCAGAAAAGATCTTTTGTCACGACAAACAATTCCTCTGGAATCAGCCACTTGTTCGCCATTTCGGCTCTAACCGTGTGCTTTGTAATCGTTCTAGAAATTAAAGTCGATACTGAAGATTATCGTGAACACTGTCTCTAGATCAGGGATGTGCGGCAAACGATTTTGAGATTTCGGCAAACGGCATTCGGCGAAAAAATCCCAAAGACGGCCGGCAAACAGCAATCGGCAAAAACCTCATCCCTCAGGTTGAGTCAAAAACGATGTACATAAATGTGCCCCTCTACTTTTTTACCTTTTTCTTTCCATTACTTATGTCAGCATTTTAATAATCCCATTTTAAAGGCACGGGACACCCGAAAAATTAATTTTTTTATCTCATGCTTATCTTGGAGAGAGTCACACGCTGATCACAATGGTATCTCTGAAATCTTCCAAGACCCCCTTTGAACAGAGTTATGACTCTTCAAAGATGCCTAGATTATGAGTGTGAAACATTGGTGGACGAGTTGTCTCAGACCTGTATTTCTCTTCATTCGCAATCGTTGCGTGAGAGAAAGCCAGGATAAGGAGACAGTCAGGTAATGGACTGAAGAACGACGACTTGTTGGAATTCATCCATCCATCGAGCCGCTATCGAGTTCGTAAATCCGTTAGGGGGTCGGGCCTATGGTGGTGGGTGAAGGGGGCCGGGCCTGTGGTGGTCGCTTATATCTCGCTTATTTGAAGGAAATGAGATCTGGCATTTGGCACGTGTTATACAGGAGGGGTGTCCTACACAAATACATGAAAAAATCTCAAAATTCATATCTGAGGGTGTACTGTGCCTTTAAAGGCACTGTTCGCGATAAACTTCATCCTCGAACTTTCCATGACAAACGCTTCTCGTGGCTCTCAGAAGCAGAACAGCGTCGAAAAAACGGGACGAAAAGCTACCCAGGATCCGCAAAACGGCTCAGAAAAGTGGGTAAACCCCGCCATTCAAGGGCAAGTCCCGCCTCTTCCCGCCCCTCGACGTGAACAAAGGTACACTCGAAATCGTGAGTTGAGCGATGGTTTCCGATCAAAAGCCCCGTTCTTCCCTTCATTCTCAACTTCTCTCTTTACTCAGGTCAGCTCGCACACATTGGCTGCAAAAGACGGAAGTTACAAGCCTCGGACAACTCGTCCACCATTTTTCCTAGCTCAATTTTTGAGGGACCATAACTCCGTTTCCAGAAGGTTTTGCACGATTCCCGAAGCATCATTGGAATCAGAATGGGGCCGGTTTCAAGATAGGCAAAAAAACAGAAAAGCGATTTCTATCGCGAACAGTGCCTTTAAAGGCAGCATACACGCTCGCAAAAGTTGTTGAGATAAGTACATTAGTGGGGTCGTACGGGCTCTTGAAGAGCCCTCACGAAGTTGGAAGAGTTGAAAACGAGTTAAAATTACCGTATTTGAGCCGTATTGAGTCACAAAATCATCCTTTCTCCGCCCACCGATACGGGCTCCGCCCCTCAATACAAATGTTCAATGCTCGATTACGGTCATTTTGGCTCATTTTTTACGCTTCTAACGTCGTAAGCGTTCCAGAAAGGGCCGTACGAGTACATTAGCGTCGTTATCCCAACAAATTTGTCGCTAGCTCCGCTGTTTCAGCCAAAGCGGAACAACTCGTCCGCTTCTGGGCCAATATAGAACGAACCGTTATATCTTCATTTCAGTTGATTTTTTTCCGGTTTTTTCGTTATCTCTGAATATTAACAGCTTCAGACCTTCGATTCATTCCATAATATTGATATCATTTTTGAGCGTGTATGCTGCCTTTAAGGAGATAGCTTCAATTCAGTGCATCAAATGAACAAAAACAAGAGATGTGGGATGGAAAATCAAAGAAGTCGTCGCTGCGGCTCCGCGAGAAAGCCGTTTCGGCTCCTACAGGCATCGAAGCAACACTATCGCAGAGTCGCAGCGGCAACTTCACGGCGGCTACGCCATAGTGCCGCTGCAGCTCCGCGGTAGTGTCGCTGCAGCTCCGCGGTAGTGTCGCTGCGGCTCCACTTTAGTGCCACTACGGATCCGCGATCGGTGGCTGCGCTCTAAGAAAAATTGGACCGACAGCGAGCAACTCATATGAAATGAGTCATAATACAACTAGCCTACGCACAAAATTATACACCTGCGGTCCTTACGTCCTTTGCCTGATAGGTTCAGAGGGTATCCCCGTTATTGCTACCTAGGAGACGCAATGCATGACAAATTAAGGCCCCTTTCACAGTTGCTTGACCGACGTCGGACGCCCCGTTATCGAATAAAGATTATCTATCTACTCTATTCTATCCGTCTCATCTATCTTGACTCATCAAATTTGATAACGAGTCGGCCGACGGGGGCCGGCAAACTGTGAAAGGGGCTTTAGGCTATTGAAAAGGAAAATCTCGTTATGACACGCAGGAAAGTGTATAGTAATCGACGCGGGTTCGCTGATGCCGCACAATCAAATGTCCTCCTTTGTATGTTACCGCGGAGTACAATTACAGAACATAGGTATACACCTACAGAAAAAACAGGAGCGGTCGGTTCGAGATCAATATGCACGAAACTCAATGCAACACGTTCGTCATCCCGAAAAAAGTTGACCACGAAAATGGAATTTTTATGAAGAGAACTTCGAAAAATAACTGAGCAGATCCATTCCAAAACAGCACCGCTACCGCTAAACTCATTATCCTCCACTGAAACTGAGAGGCCTAATTTGCCTATACTGGTAAATTCATACTAACTCAGAAGGAAAGGCGGGCCCATCATAGGCTGAAAATCTGGTTTTCATTCACTTTGGAGGGTTTTCTTAGCGTCTATGTTATGCAGGATAGGCTCTGGTTCGTTTCAAAAAGACTCCTGTTTTCGATTCTCACAGCAAGTAGCGGTCGCTTTTTCGTCAGAACCTCTTTATCATCATATTTCACCAAGGCCCACCGCTCGCTGCAGGTGATATGCAAAATCGGCAGCTCACTAGAGATTTTCTAGAGTTCACTAAAACTCTCTAGCACTAGAGCACTTTGAGTGGGCACTCGATTTTCATCACCAGCCAGCAGCGAGCGGACGCTTTCTCATCGAAGCATCTTTATGAAATGATATATTTCCCCGAGGCCCGCCGCTCCGTTGCTGGTGATAATCGAAATTGGGAACCCGTTAGATCTGCTTCAGAGTTTATATCGGCGGAAAACTCGAAATCAAAATACATGGAGGACGCTTCACTCCCAAGTCCACATATGCTCGCTTGCTTAACACAATACATATAGTGGGATTGTGAACAGTTTTTCAACCCCTATATTGTTCAAAAATGTCCAGATGACGAAGTAGAAAACAGGTAAATCGGAAACCCCGGATAAGGGTTAAAGGCAGTGACCACGATAAATTTCGTCTTCAGTTTTCCACCGGAAATCGAAAGGCCGGGGCCTGATTGGAGCAGTAGGGGTGAAACCTCTACTTTAGGCCCATGCCCGCGCAACTGATCCACCGTTGAAATGTGGCTTTCAAAAAGAAGAGCTAAATTGTGGATGTTTCGCAGCGTTTTTCTTGATTCTTTCTTCACTGATGAATCAGTCAAACTCTAAACGATCGTTCTCTGGTGAAAACTCGAAAGCGATTTTTATCGCGGACACTGCCTTTAAAGGCAGTGTCCGCGATGAAAACCATGTCTGATTTTTCGGTGGAGATCGGCAGTTGCGGGGCCTAGCGCAACTTGACGTTGAAAAAATTAAGAAAAGTGAGCTCGGAACGGTCCCCTACGGCCCCAAAGTTGGACACCCATTCGCTCGTCACACCTCAGATGCACTTTTCACGCCCACCGACGTGAACAAATGAATGCTCGAGATTGTGAGATGAGCGATGGTTTCCGATCAATAGCCACGTTCTTCCCTTTATTCCCAACTTCTCTCTTTACTCAGGTAAGCTCGCACACATCGGCTGCAAAAGGCGGAAGTTACAAGCGTCGGAAAACTCGTCCACAATGCTTCCTAGCTGAACTTTGAGGGGCCATAACTCCGTTTCTAGAAGGTCTTGTACGATTGCAAAAACATCATTGGAATCAGCATGGAACCGTCTTTCCGATAGGCGGAGAAGCAGAAAAACGGTTTTCATCGTGAAAACTGCCTTTAAGCCAACAACGGATTATGGACTCACCCCTAGTGCCTACAAGGCCGCGAGCATAGGCGGCGTTTTCTTTCTACGTTTTGCCGGAAAAATAGCATAATTTTTGGCAAACAACAAAAAGTCTTCAAAAGGGCCGGCAAACGACAAACGGCAATTGCCGCACATCCCTGCTCTAGATGCAGTGTTTGCGATAAGAACGGCTGTAGTATTGTTCTCACGAGAAAAGATAAATTTGGTCGTCACAACAGTGAAAATTCCAAAAAAAAAACGTTCCGGAAAAAGCTGGAGCTGGGTGTGAACCTTACCCCAATCACGAGATTTTTATAAATGCTTGTTATACCATCTTCTATTTTGCTCTTGAATGCAGTGCTCACGGGAAATATCGTCTTCAGTTTTTTGACGGGAATCGAAAGGCCGTGGTGTTATTGGGGTAATAGGGGTGAATAACGAACAAAACGAGCCCGGAAGAGCTTCAATCGGAGTTCCGCTCGCGCTAGCCCTTTCCAAGTCGCGCTCAAATGATAATGGAGAAGTGCACCAAACTCATTCACGGTCGAGTTTTCCGTGGATGAGTTTGTTCCACTTCTCCATTAGCATTGGAGCGCGAGCCCGACTGAGTTCTAGCGTTGGAGCGTATCCGCGCACGCTATTCTGCTCACCCTTCTACAAGTTTGCTTGTTTTGTGGAGCTACTTTGTTGTCTCGTTTATTCTGTCTTACTCTTGCCACACTTACAATTAGTTTGGTATTAAATTCGCATTGAAAATTGTGTGAATTACCTTTAGTGCCTATTTCAGGCCATGTCCGCACAACTCGTCCACCGTTGGAACGTGGTTTTCAAGAAGGAGCTAATTTTGGCTGTTTCGCAGCGATTTTCACGATTCTTTCTTCATCGATGAAACAGTCAGGCACTAGAGCTTCATTTTCTGGTGAAAACTGGAAAACGATTTTTATCATAGACACTGTCTTTGAAGTGACTGCTGTCTTCATTACAAGACTACTAACCTCTTAGAAATCAAATTAGAAGACATCGAAACAGGCTTCTTAGAAATCTCTTTAGTTGGGGATCGAATGACAACCGTAAATTAGCCGTAATTGTTTTCGCGCGTTTTCCCTGCAGCTTTTCCTCGCCTTTCTTTTTCGTGTTGGCCAGATCCATAAACTATCTTCATCATTTTGAGCCCGGCGAGGTGAGTCTTATCGGGATTATCATGTCGAAATTTCCTTATCACTGTTATCTTTTGCCATGACCGACCGCTCCGCTGCTTGCTCCGCTCGGACTCATCCGAGCGAGCTAGGTTTTACCTTCTCTTGGAAAGGAACCAAGAACCGGTTTTATCGCGAACCCTGGCTTTAAAACCAGTCCAACCTCAGGGGTTATTTTTGACACTATAGTCCCTCATGAAAGAAAAAATGGGTTACGCTCACCAACAAGCTTCCGATCTCAATAGAGAAGAGGAGCGCGTTTGATTTTATTTAAAATGTATGTTCTTTAATTTTTTATTGATCTAGCTTTATCTTGTGGCCTGCTTCAGAACTATGGCTGCGAATAACGAGAAAAAACAGGCTCGAGACAACTCGTCCGCGAACTTCACGCAGTTACAATTCAATACCTTTGAGGGGCCATAACTCCGTTCGTAGTGAGTTCTGAGCGATTCTGGAGAAACCATTGTGATCGGGGTGAAATTTTCTCCAATATAAGCAGAAAAACAGAAAATCGTTTTTAGGGTTGGACTGTGCCTTTAAAGGCAGTGTTCACGATGATTTTCGTTCCCGAGTTTTTTACTCGAAACAATGCGTTGGCAACCAAGTGTTACCAAAATTACGAAGAAACCGCGGGAAACGCACTTAATCGTCTTATTTTAAAGATATTATTTTCTGGCCTGGACTAGTTGTCCGGTTGGATGAACATGTTCACGGTGGTTGTCACCGGTAAAAAATGGGGCTAATCAGGAATGGGAGAATATTTTAGGCAAAACAGTATTAGTTAGGGCCCGAAGGAATGAACGGAGCAACACAATAGGAAGAATTGCAAAAGAGAATCCACGAACGATTTCATTGTCACAACGAACAGTTCCTGTGAGAGTAAAGAGGCGGGGTGAGAGTAAAGGATTTCGTGCCATTCTGGCGCGTTTTTCTCCGTTTCTTCGTCATTGCAGTTCTACTCGGGGGCCAACGAATCGATTTAGCGATTAATCTCAAAATCGAAGATTATCGTGAACACTGCCTTTAAACAGCCCACGCTGATTACTTCGGCGCGTTTCGCCGCTAGCTCAGAGACAGTATCAGAGACAGGGGACATAATGGGTAGCCTGGAGGAGTATACGTACCTTCGCCGTGAATCAGGAAGAGACTTTGCGTTCCATCGACGGTGTAGTTTTGCCCTGGCGCCAATTCGGTGCGTGGAACAATCGCGCTGCTGGGGCTGGGCGATCGATGAGAATTTCTGGCCGCATGAGAACTCATCTACGGCAATTTTCAACCTCCGAAACAAACGTTCCGAACCTGGGTTTTCTTCAATTCTAATTGATCAGGGATTAGAAGGGGTGTGTAGAACGTGTCCTACATACTAAATTGCTGTTTCAATCGTAGTTATTACTTTTGAGGTAGAACTTGGCCGCTCGGACGAGTTTCCTTTTCATGGACGTTTCTGGATGTTATTTTCTTACTGAGGTCATACTGCTTTATTTCTATCGTTCTCTTTTGTTTTTAATGTGGTGTAGCTGTTTAAATTTGAGTTAGTTCGAGTTCTCACGCGGCCAGAAATTCTCATCGATCGCCCAGCTCCAGCAGCGCGCTTGTTCCACGCACCGAATTGGCGCCAGTGCAAAACTACACCGTCTGTGGAACGCAAAATATCTTCCGGACTCACGGCGACCGTAAGTAGGCATATGAGGCTGCACGGAAATTTCCACCCCTAGGCCCATCACGCAGAAAAGAGTTTCCACCGACCCTTGAAGAAAAAAGTGTGCAGCTAAGATGAGCCGTCCGTCTGTCCGAACGATTTCAATTGCACCCGACACCTATAAGTCGGATTGTGAGAGAAAATTATGAAAGTTTGCTAGGCTTTGCCCATACTTTCACCATGTGAATAACAGAGATAATGGCACATATTGGCTGGGTTAGATCGTGCTTCTGTTTTCCCAGTCCCCTTTTCAAACTGGTTTATTCTAAAAGAGCCCGAAAAAGCTCAACACTATGATTTAAAACACAGGTAGCAACTAATAACATCTATCGCTTCTTAGAAGTAGCAAAAATTACATCTTTCGGTTCTTAGCCTTCGGCTTACCGGCTTTCTGAAATAATCAGTAAATTATTCATGATGAATGCGCCCTATCATAATGTACGGATCGGAGACGTGGGCAGCAGCGGAGTCGGGGATGAAAAGTTGGATTGCATGGAGAAGAAGCTGTTTAGACGTGTGCTTGGTCATTTCTGGCCGCGGAATATGATATAGCGAACATCTTTACAAAAAAAACCGACGCATTACATCAACACGTGACGCATGAAGGTGTCAACATTTCCCAACGCTATCTCAAACGGCAACGGAATGTCGAATTCAACTGTTTGGCCATATTTTAAAGGCAGTGTTCACGATAAAAGTCGTTTTTCTGTTTTTCCGCCTATCTTGAAAACGGTCCCATGCTGATTCCAATGGTGTCCCTGGAATAGTACAAGACCCCCTGGAAACGGAGTTATGGCCCCTCGAAATTCAGCAAGGGAAAATTGTGGACGAGTTGTCCGAGGCTTGTAACTGCCGTTTTTTGCAGCCCAGACGTTGAGAATGGAGGGAAGAATGGGGCTTTTGATCGAAAACCATCGCTCATTTAACCACAAATTCAGGGGAACTGTTATAGGACGTGGGCAGAGTGGCCCAATGGGTCGGCTGGCCCACGAGATTTTCACCCACTAACCGGCCGTTTTTCGTCGCACTGCCGTTCTTAATCTTCTTATAGGGACCCAAAGCTTACGTTTTAGCCAAAAAAGGGGAAATTTTTTCTTCGTGAACACTGCCTTTAAGAAGACCCCATGATCGTTATCTTCGGCACGCTCCCAGGATGCTTCCGAGTCTGGTCTGGAAACGGCCGCCTGGACGTAGGCGAAAGTTTAGGACGGTTGTAGTGAAGAAAGGCTTAGAATCACTCGGCATTGAAAGGCAATTCAGGCGCGATGTTATACTTCGCAGGATATGGTATGGCTACCAATGTTGAAGACGCAGATGGAAAGGTGAGATTGCAGAGAGAGGGAGCTCTTCAGGCCTCTGCTTGGGTACTTCTGGCCGCGAGTATGCCATAACCAAGATTTTTACAAGGAAATCCGCGCAGCACATCAATGCTTGACACGAGGAGATCGCCATTTAGTCTGTTCAACGCGCTTTAGGAGCAATTCCGTTTGAAGATTTTGTTTGGAAACGGCCGGCTGAAGGTAGGTGAACGTCCTAGACGGTTGATGTGAAAGACGATTCGAAGTCACTCGACATCGAAAGACAGCTGAGGCGCAATATTCTACTTCGCAGAAAATTTAATAATGACAGATAGAAGGACTGTGCTCGAATTGCGACTGAAGACCGTGACAAATGGACACGGCTGCCTATTAGTACGCCACACCTCATTAAAAATGCGGAATGATCCCGCCACGCGAATGATTAAAGGCAGTATTCACTATAAAAATCCTGGTGGGAACTGAAACATTTTCTTATCATGAACACTGCCTTTAAAGGCAGCATACACGCTCGTAAACTTCTTCTTCTTTTTTAGCGTTTGTCCCGCTTCCTTGCAGGGTCCGCATGAATAGTTCGTTGGCGCCACTTTTCTCGATCGTGCGCTTGATCGGGATGTAAGTCAGCAGCTTTCAGGTCGTTGTGCAATGTGTCCAGCCAGCGCTGATTCGGACGTCCTTTCGGTCTCCTGCCATGGACTTCTAAATCAAGAGCGATCTTTCGAACGGAATCGTCTTTGCCACGCAGAACATGACCATACCAACTCAATCTTGATTCTCGTAGCTTTTCAGCAATGGGAGCAACACCAAATCGCTTCCGGATGTCTTCATTGGAAACATGATCGAGAAGCGTGATGCCGGCGCTCCATCGCAGCATTTTCGTTTCCATGACACTCAGACGACGTTCTGCCTCCTTGGTCGCTGGCCAGCACTCAGCTCCATAGAGTGCAACAGGTCGTATTACAGACCTGTACACTTTGGACTTCAGGTGATCAGGAATCTTCTTATCGCATAAGACACCGGTTGTTGAGCGCCACTTAGACCAAGCAGCATTGATACGGGCAGTTATCTCATGAACAATGCCGCCGTCAGCAGTAATTGTCGATCCAAGATACTTGAAAGTGTCCGTACGCGGTAGATTCGTGCCATTTATTCTTATACTGCCGAGCTCATTTGCGTCGGTTGTCAAATATTCGGTCTTCCTGGCGTTAAGTCGAAGGCCGAACTGCGCAAGGCGGTCACTCCAGGCCTGTGCTTGTTGCTCGAGATCGTTTTTGTCCTCGGATACCAGCATCACATCATCCGCATACAGCAACGTCCACGGTGCCGGCTTCTGGAGGTCTTTCGTGACTGCATCCATAACAATGACAAACAACAGTGGGGATAGGGCCGAGCCTTGGTGCACACCCACTAAAATCGGAAATTCTTTCGACGGAAACACGCTCGTAAACTTGATTGAGATAACTACGGAAATAGAATAGTGTGGCCCAGATTACTACGCCTACGCATTTTGAAGTGTCAAAAACGACCCACAATGCCGCTATATGAGTTAGAAAATGGCCCCGCCCTGTACTTTCACGCCCCCTGTATTTGCCCTTTTTCTGCAACGCAAGGTTGCTGGGTCATATTCACCGTCGGTACTGTTGGTAGATTGCTTAACAAGTGAACCACACACGTCACTGACGGCAGAGATGGCCTACCAACCTTGTGTTAGAGGAAAAGGGCAAATACAAGGGGCGTGAAAATACAGGGCAGGGCCAACTTCTAACTCATGTAGCGGCATTGTGGGTCGTTTTTGGCACTTCAAAATGCGTAGGCTTTATGTTGTAAGCCATACGGTTCGATACACATTGTTATCTCAACAACGTTTACGAGCTCGTATGCTGCCTTTAAGTCAGGTAATTCAAGAAAGCATTAAACCAAAATAGCGTTGAAAACTCGCTGCTTGTTGACCGAGAACTCAGAAATCACTAAGAACCAGATTCAAAGACAAAGGGTTCGTCTATAGGGCTCTGGGGTGAGTCCAGGATGTGATTTCAGGCAAGGAGACAACTTCAGTCAAGAGCAGCTTTGAAATAGGAAGTTCTGTAAGTTCAAAACTTCTCTGGGATCTCATTGCGTTTCGATATTGACGAATGAGCTGACCCATTCTTGAGCACACAATTGAGACATGAAAATGCAAGCCAAGGGCATCTAGCACATTTCAGCGAAACTGCTACCTCACATAGTGAGAATTGTCCACGACCACTGCAGTACCGCTGCCAGCAGATGCGACGCCGTGGTTGGTTGTTTCAGTCAGTGCTCCTCATGATATACGGCAAGTCGGGAGGTAATGTCGCCATAGGCTGACAAGTCCATGATTCTGCTTGGAAGTGGTGCATTGCTCTCACCGTGCGTCTGCACAAATTCGAGCACGATCAGGGAAAAAATTTCATTCCTCTGTGCCATACTTACCAGGGATCCAGAAGCTTTTCTCTTTTTTCCTCCCTTCTTTGCTGACTTTGCCGTTGAGACAGATGAATTGCTCGACACGCCTGAAAAGTGTTGCTTAACGCAGAAGCATACGTGATTGTTTGAGTGTATCTAACGCATACTTCTATCCCTAGCGGGTCGACGTTCCACACTGCTCTCTCGGGAAGGAGGAGCGCTCTGAAACTGAATGCCGCACCTGTTGTCATATTTTTCACTAACGGATTCTAGATTAAAGGTATCGTTCGCTCTGAAAACCAATTTCCAATTTTCAGGCTTAGTTCCATGAATGAGCCCGGTATACCACACCGGTGAGCTTCGGAGCGTCAGAAACGCAGGATTATGAAGTTGGATGGGGTTAAAGATGAGTATCCGCCACCAGTTCTCATCAGTCATCTAGCACTTTTCCATAGAATGCTGATGCAACCGTCAAACAACATGAAAAACAGTTAGGGCACAAACCCCACATGCAAAAAATCTTCGAAAATGACAAAGATGAGGCCTCCAAATGCAGAAAAACTTAAAAATTTGACGCGAAATTCAAATTCATATATAAAGCGTTCCGATTGACCTTTCTTTACAAATTAAGGTTTTTCATGGGTCCCTTCGACATCTTCCTATACTAGAGAGGCTAAGCCACACAAAAACATGAAAAAATAATACGGTAAATCAATTGTTTTTATCGCGAACCCTGCCTTCAAACAAATAGTTGAGCCGAACACGGCTCAACTATTTTTTTGAAGGCAGGGTTCGCGATAAAAACAAATTGTGAACTCTCCTCAAGAGAATGCACGTTACAGGTGTAGGCCAGTCCCCTTATTAACGAGATTTTCATGAGTGCTTGTTTATCCGCTTTTTATTTTGCTGTTTAAGTAGTCAGTAATTTTCCAAAACGCTCGAAAATCGCTTAAGAAGCAATTGAAAGTTGACAAAACAGGCATTATAGATATCTCAATAATTGGAGGCGGGAGGACACCGAGCCATAACTTGTTTCTAAGCGTTTTTTTCTACAACTTTTCAATTGATTTCACCTTCGTGATGACCAGATCTACCTTCTCATGAGTATATCACAACAATCGTTTTTATCGCGAACTCTTCCTTTAAAGGCACTGTTCGCGATAAAAATCGCTTTTGTTTTTTTGCCTATCTTGAAACCGATCCCATTCTGATTCCAATCATGCTTCTGGAATCGTACAAGACCTTCTGGGAATGGAGTTATGGTCCCTCAAAAATTGAGCTAGGGAAAGTGGTGGACGAGTTGTCCAAGGCTTGTAACTTCCGTCTTTTGCAGCCAGTGTGTGCGAGCTGACCTGAGTAAAGAGAGAAGTTGAGAATGAAGGGAAGAACGGGGCTTTTGATCGGAAACCATCGCTCTACTCACGATTTCGAGTGTTCCTTGTTCACGTCGAGGGGCGGGAAGAGGCGGGACTTGCCCACAATGGCGGGGTTTTCCCACTTTTCTGAGCCGTTTTGCGGCTCCTGGGTAGCTTTTCGTCCCGTTTTTTCGACGCTGTTCTGCTTCTGAGAGCCACGAGAAGCGTTTGTCATGGAAAATTCGAGGATGAAGTTTATCGCGAACAGTGCCTTTAACGTTTAATCCAAATACAAAAAAAATACAATACAATACAAAAATACAAAAAAGCATACAACAAATAAAATTGTACACTTACCTCATCTTCGAGCCTTGGAGTCATACACCAGGTGATGAGAGCACACAAAGCCAATCCTGCGATTGCCGCCGCCAAGTAAAGTAAGAGGAAGCTGCTTGACCAAGCTGCTAAAATTGGCAAGTTCGTGGATCTTGCAGTTTTAGATACAAACAAGGTGCACACCCACGCCGCTTCGCGGCGTACTTGTAGGCGTGTATTATGACGCATAAAATAATCGAATCATTGCCAATTTAAAACTTAGTTATTATAGTTCTTCGAAACCTAGTTCGGTCTCACACACTTTCCCCGGCGCCTGGCGCACACTCCGTTAGGTCCCACACACTTTCCCCGGCCCTTAGCGCACCCCAGTTGGTTACCACCCACTACACACACTTTCCACGGCTCGTGGAACACTTCCAGTCCTGTCCGCACACTTCACCGCGCGCGGCGCACTTCCAGTCGGATCCCGCACACTTTCCACGGCGCGTGGCGCACTTCCAGTCGGGTCCCACACACTTTCCACGGCGCTTGGAACACTTCCAGTCGGGTCCCGCACACTTTCCACGGCGCGTGGCGCACTTCCGGTCGGGTCCCGCGCATTTTCCACGGCGCGTGGCGCACTTCCGGTCGGGTCCCGCACACTTTCTGAGGCGCGTGGCGCACTTCCAGTCCGGTCCCGCACACTTTCCACGGAGCGTAGAACACTTCTAGCCGTGTCCCGCACACTTTCCACGGCGAGTGGCACACTTCCAGTCCGGTACCGCACACTTTTCACGGCGCTTGGAACACTTCCGGTCGGGTTCCGCACACTTTTCACGGCGCGCGGCGCACTTGTAGTCGGGTCCCGCACACTTTCGACGGCGTTTGGCGCACTACTAACTGGATTGCGCACATTCTCCGGTCAATGGTGAAAGGTCACCAGAAAGTGGTGATGAAATTCTGACACGATCTGCTGTTTTTTCTGCACTGAAACTCGGAAAGGTAACCCACTATAGCAGAAGTCTTCGGAAGTATTGACGATGCTCTTGTGATTAGTGAGAGTGGCGTTCACCGTGTAGGCGTGACAACCGATGAAGAATCCAAATGCTGGAGATGGCTGAAAAACACTGTGAATTAGTTTCAGCATGATCACATTTTCGCTGGCGGTGATGCTCGTTCCTCCACGTGGTGCCGCTGTAAACTGTCTGAAAAATGCCTCCCCCAAGGCACACCTGATATAGGAATCGGTGTGCTTCGCCGCCTCAGCCTGAGCTGAACACGAGCCCAAGCACAACCTGATAAGAGATCGGTGGGCTTCCTGCTCAACATCAACTAGTTCCCGTTCTAAATATTCACTAGTTACGTCGCTTGTCGATCAGTACGATTCCGATGACAGGCTATGTACACCAGCTGTACCAGCTGACAAGCCGATTAAGAAACATCCTGTCGCACCACACCACGATGTCGTCTATGGATTCCAGAATAGCTAGGGCTTCCCCCGGAGGCGACGCGTGTTGCCGCCCAAACAACATAGAAAATATGTGAGGGTTACCGGCTAATGGGCGGAGCCGGCCAAACAAGTTAGTCTACAAACACCACGTGCCGCCTTGTCCTATTCGGCTTGCTACACGCAACATTGACAGTCTTAAGCGCCTTTCACAGTCTGCCGGACGTTGCCGTCCGACACGTTATTAGAGTGCCGCAGTGCGAGGGAAGCTGCGGTGAACAACCGTCAGCTCCAACTCTCCAGTATAAAATATGAGGCGAAAGCAACACGTTTTGACAGGTCATAACTTGCTCCGACGACGTGTCAATGATTTCACCGCAGTGCGACGTCGGTCGGCCGACATCGCAGTGCGGGTGGCACCGACGCCGCAGCCCTATCTTATAACGTAGCGGACGACATCGTCCGGCAGACTGTGAAAGGCGCTTTACATCAAGGAAGCGTGAACTTGTGAGTTGTCTCAAGAATAGCCACGTGGATATCTGCTGTGTTCAAGAGACGTGATGGAAAGTTTCGAAGTCGAAAGATATTGGAGATGGATACAAACTAACTTTCCATGGAACATATAGTGGAGTCCACCAAAAGTGTCTCATTTACTTATCAATGAGAAGCGGTCGGCTGGGGATCAATGTGCATGAATCCCATACCAGCGCGCTCGATACCGATTGAGCGAGAGCGGTTGTGCTGCAATGAGTTTCATGTTCATTGATCTCCAATCGACCGCTTCTCATTGATAAGTAAATGAGACACTCTTGGTGGACTCCACTATAGGACCAGAAAAGAGTCGACAGCAGGGCTGTGCGTTATAACGTCAAAGCGTTAATGCATTAACGAGTTAACGCGTTTTTTTGGAAATTTTACGATTACCGCCTAGCGAAAAAGTTCTAAAATCACGTTCTAAAATCAATTTGGGTTCGTTAATTGCGGTGGAATTACGGCACTGATTGATATGCTTCAATGGCCAATTGCAAAACTGGGGCAGTGCACTTCGAAACATTTTTGCTTGTTGTGAAATATATCGCAGACCTCAATGTTTCCCATTAGATTGTTTATCTATTTTAGTTATTTCTATTTATTTTGGTTCTTTCTTCTCAATATCGAAGAATTCTTTTTTGCGCTCCAAAAATCAAATGTGAGGTCTAATCTACCTCTCTGCGGTCGAGTAAGGTACTAAATGAGGGTTGTGTGCGGAGAATTGAAGTCCGGAGTGCAAAACTTGGTGGACCGCACTACAGACTAAACCGAGAAACGCAATAAAATCTGCGTCAAGTGTGCACATATACTAAACCAAGCCGAAGTGCGGCGAATGCCGATGATTACAGAGCTTTTGAGCATGGTTTCAAGGACATCATTCTACGTAACTATGTCAGAGAGTGTAGCACACCACTTGCCAAAACGTTCCAGACACCCCTTATGGAGTCCTATCCACTTTCCACGGCATCCTGTTCAACAATTTTTTAGGTTGCAGTGCTCCTCATACGCTTCTCACTCTTCACACAGCGCACTCTGCACATGAGGCGCTACACAGCTTCTACCACGCGTCGCACGCTTTACATGAAGCGCTACAGCCTTTTTACGACGCGGCGCACGCCCTCATGAAGCGCTAAACATTGTTCACGACGTCCTGCTACGCCATCTAAACGCCCACCCACTTTCCACGATGTCTTCATCTGAAATCCTACCTACTGACCATGACGTTTTGCTGATATCATCTGAAGCCCTGCCTACTTTTTATGAAATCAACTGAAGACCTTCTTTTCCACGAAGTCTTGGCCACGTCATCTACGGCCCCACCCCCTTTCCACGGCGTCCAGGTGACATCATTTGGGGATCAATTTCATTTTTTCTAGGACCTCTGATGATTTTTTGATTTTTTCCATTGTCAGGTAATGTTTTTAAGTTTTTTAACGAAATCCAAAATTAACGTGATAACGCGTTAACGAGTTGACGCGTTTTTTCCCGAAAATTAACTCTTAACGAAAAAACACATTTTTATTAGCGCGCACCCCTGGTCGGTAGCATTATTAGCGAGGGCCCTAGGGACCATGTTCCTGTCGTAGACCGCGTGTCAGATCGCTTGATGGCCGTGGACACAGGTACGACCGTGATGCGAGTGATTTGTGCCTATGCGCCACAATCAGGATGCTCTGATGAAGTCAAGGACGCCTTCTTGTAGAATCTGGAACAGTGCGTTAAAAGCAGTGTTCACGAGAATCTTCGATTTTGAGATTAATTGCAAAATAGATTTTTTGGCCCCCGAGTAAAACTGAAATGACGAAGAAATCAGCAAAAAAGCACTAGAAGGGCACGAAATCCTCTGCTCTCACCCCGCCTCTTAACTCTCACAGGAAGTGTTTGGTGTGGCAATGATGTCTTTAGAGAACGCGTCTTTCAAAACTCTCTACTCTCTGTTGCTCCGTACTTTCCTTTAGACCGAAACTAATACTGTTTTTCTTAGTAATTTAGGTAACACTTCGTTGCCAACGCATTGTTTTGAGTGAAAAACTCGGAAAATCCTTCAAATCCGATGGGAGCAACAAAACGCTGCTGATTGGATGCGACCTAAATGGCCACGTTGGTTCGTATCGAGATGGTTGCGAGGAGGGTCATGGGAGACACAGTTTTGGCGTAAGCAACGAAGACGGCCAGCGAGTTTTGGGACACGCAGTGCCAGCTGATTATAGCGAATACACAATTCCGGAAGAAAGGAGAAAATCACATTTGCCTGTATACTGCAGTGATGGTAGAAAAACTCAGATCGACTTCTAGATGTTGCGTCGGAAGGATCGAAATATCTTGATGAATACGTCATCCACTCGGATCACGTCGAAACTCAGGATCACCTGCTAGTCATGAATCTCAAAATAAACCGCTCTAGGATTTTCAAGCCCAGAAAAATACGCAGCGAAGACGAAAATCGATAAGGCCATCCGGTGGTGGAGCGAAGACGTTCAAGCGGTGATCAAGGAGAAGAAGGGTAAAGCATAGGCTGTGGATCAAGAGCCGCCGACACAACGATCGCCTTGCGTACTTGACTGCGGAGCGGGCTGCCAAGAAGGCTGTCTCCATGGCGAAGGCGAAGCACTACAAGGAGCTGTACGAAAGGCTAGACACCAGGAAAGGCGAGAAGTCCGTATTCCGATTGGCCAAGACGCGAAATCTTTCTGCACAGGACCTAGGCCATCTTACAATTAGTGTCATCAAAGGCACGGTTCGCGATAAAAACGAATTTTGAGTTCTCTTTATGAGAATGTAGTTTTGGTCCTCACAAAAGTAGAAATAATTGAGAAAACCCGGAAATTTGCTGGAAAACGCTCAACAACAAGGTATAACGGCTAATTGCAGGTGTCGACCGGCCCCCTAATTAACGCGATTTTTTTAATGCTTGTTTATTCGCCTTTTATTTTGCTCTAAAAGTAGTCAGTGATCTCCAAAAGTGCTCAGAAATTACTTTAAAAGCAAAATAAAAGTTGAAAAAACAGGCTTTTATAGAAATCTCGATAGTTGAGGGCGTGAGGACACCAAGCAATAATTCTCACTTTTGTGATGGCCAGATCTACCTTTCCATAAGGATAGCACAACAACCTATTTTATCGTGATCCCTGTCTTTAAAGGCAGCAGACACGCTCAAAAATGATATCAATTTTATGGATTAAACTGAAGGTCTGAAGCTTTTAGTATTCAGAAATAACGAAAAAGACGAAAACAAATCGACGGAATCTAAGATATAACGGTATGTTCTATATTGGCCCAGAAATGGACGAGTTGTACGGCACTGGCTGAAATAGCGGAGCTAGCAACAAATTTGTTGGGATAGCGACGCTAATGTACTCGTACGGTCATTTCTGGAACGCTTACGCCGTTAGAAGCCTAAAAAGTAATCTAAAGTGGCTGCAATCGAGCATTTAAAACCTGTATGGCGGGGCGGAGTCCGTATCGATGGGCGGAGCAAGGATGATTTCGTGACTGACTACGGCTCAAATACGGTCATTTGGACTCATTTTTAACGCTTGCAACTTCGTGAGGGCTCTTCTAGGGCCTGCACGACCCCACTAATGTAGTTATCTCAACAACTTTTTCGAGCGTGTCTGCTGCCTTTAAAGCAGCAAACGGCAGTGTTCTCCGCCGCCCAATCGATGTCCTGGAAAGATGGCGCCAGCACTTTAACGCTATATCTAACGAAGAGTTTCCTCATCCGCCCATTTGATCTGGAGCCAGCATAGAGGGACCTGTCCCCCAAATCACAACAGGGGAGTTCAAGGAGGCCGTAGCTAGAATGAAGTTGCCCAAAGCTACCTGTGGCGAATCGGTGGTTTTCTCCCCCGGGTCCGACACCAGACGTCAGTCCCGGGAGATCCAACCTACAGACTCCCTACCGATAACATAACAGACTGTACTAATTAACCCCGGCAAGCTGTATACTGCAACAAGGGCAATACCCACGATAACACCACATAGCATGCATTGACACCTGATGCCACCAACTTGAACTTCCCTGGACTAATTGACACCGATCCCGACTGTAGTATATAGTGAGCAAATATATGTCCCTCTTGCATACACAACAGAACACCAGCTAATTTAGATTATTTTATACTACAAGGTAATGTGGAGAGATCTTAGAGGAGGAGATAGAAAGAAATAGAGAACAATAATACAAGAGAAGAAACGCACCACTGAAGTATTGCATCACGATCGATAATCTGGGCCACGGCCGTAGACCTGTTCATCGAATGGGCTCTTCGTGAGCCAGCCGTATAGCAGGTGGAATAGTAGTGTTCTAAAGGCCAGAGGTCCCGGGACGATGCACAGCACAGGTAGGAATAAAGAGCAGCACAGAGCTGCTGGAAGGTGGACCACGCTTGGTCGCGGCAGGGGCGAAGACTGATGACTCAGACCGCGCCGCCCGAGCCAGTCCGACGGCGTCTCTACCGTGCGTCGGCATTCGTCGCGGGACCGACCGCGCCCGGGCCTCCTTGAGGAGCGATAGCATCGCGCTTTCGCGACACTACCGGTAAAGATGATTTGCCGGCTGAGGTCTGGAAAATGTTGGGCCATCGCGGCTCTTAGTGGCTGGCTGAACTTTTCCACCGGATAATCACCGAAGGAAAGACCCCTGTTATCTGGCAGACCAGTGTGACTGTGCGCATCTGGAAAGGGAAAGGAGATGTAGCTGACTGTTCGTCCTACAGGCCTATACGTTTGCTATGCAAGTCGGGAAGTAAACCCCAGATTCGTGACCAGGGCCCCGAATAACCCACCTGAAAGAACTTTAAGTCAAATCTGGAACATTTTTCTGAACGCTTCGAGAGCCCTCTAATTGGTATAAATAAACGCCCAACCGAAAATCTGTAGTCCAAAACGCCATCACGGCCTTTACGGGGCCCGTGAAGAGTATATGCCACACAAAGTCAGGTTTCTTGTTTAAGTTCAAACCAAACTTCGGAGCGTAGAAATTGCGGATCGTACGAGTTTCCATGTAATGTGCGGATTTTGAGTTTTAGATCCGACGCCGACGAAGCGTTAATGCACACGCGGACGCGTATGAGGCGTCGTCTATACCTCCGCGGTTTTCACATTTTTATGTTAAAGGCAAGGTTGACGATAAGAATAGTTTTCCTGCTTTTCCGCCTATCTTGAAGACGGTCCCATGCCGATTCCAACGATGTTTTTGGAATTGACCAAGACCTTCTGGGAACAAAGTTATGGTCCCTCAAAAATTGAGTTGGAGAAACATGGTGGACGAGTTGTCTGAGGCTTGTAAATACCGTCTTTTGCAGCCGATGTAAGCGAAATGACCTGAGTAAAGAGAGAAGTTGATACAGTGCGTTCAGAAAGTATAGGGACACCCCCGAAAATCGAGGTTTCCAATAAAACTTTGTGTTTGGTGATCAATACTGTTCATCATCATGGAAAACCTATGCTTGATTATTTATATAACAATTGTGAAATTTTGTAAGATTTTATCTCAACTTTTAGAATTTTTCGCCGTTCAGAAAGTATAGGGACACCCTTCGGAAATTCAGATTTTTTAATCCAAGCAAAATTTCCCGTTGCAATTTCGCTACATAAACTCAAGATGAGTACATGTAATATCCTTATTCCTAAAATGGCTCGTGGTACTGCTCTAACTGCTGGTGAACAAGCTCAAATTCGTGCGCTCAGCGTTGCCGGGTTGAGCCAACGTCGAATCGCTACCCAGCTCGGAAGGTCTGTCAACTGTATCAACCAGTTCTTGCGAGATCCAGATTCCTGCGGTACTGCAAAACGTACTGGACGGCCGAAGAAGGTCAACAATCAATATTCGCTGAGAATTATTCGGATCTGCTCCAACAGCACACTATCGTGAACCAGATTAAGTCAGAATTATCGCTGTGTTTCGAAAACGACAGTCTGGAACACCATAAATGACGATAAAAACGTTGTCCGACAAATGATGAAGAAGGCCCCGTCGTTATCTGCAAACCATAAAGAGGCTCGACTTGAATTTGCAAAGAGGAACATAGCAACTGATTGGGCAAAGGTAAGGCAGTCTTATGAAATCCGGAAAAAATCGAGAAATGACGCAAAAAAATTTTAGGTCATCATTTCCGACGAGAAGAAATTTATTCTTGACGGATCGGATGGTGCTCGATCCTACTGGCGAGAAATGCGCAAGGATCCATTGATTTTCAGCAGACGGAATTTCGGCGGTGGCTCGCTGATGTGTTGGGGAACATTCAGTAGCGAAGGTGCTTTGGAATTGGCCTTCACTCCTTGTCGCATGAACTCGAAGGAATATCAAGAAACTCTTCGCACACATCTACTGCTATTTTTGTCCGAAACACGACGTCAGCGTTTCACTTTCCAGCAAGACAACGTGGCGGTACATGTGTCCAGGTCTACAAAAACCTGGTTTCTACGTCATCGAATCCGTTTGATGGAATGGCCCACGTGTAGTCCAGATTGTAACTCGATAGAGAATATCTGGGGCATACTTGTGCGCCAGGTTTATGCCAACAATAAGCAGTACAGGACGGTAGATGAGCTGAAGGTCGCTGACCTCGAAGCGTGGGCCAATCTGGATGAACACGTCATTGCCAATTTGATCAATTCTATGCCAAAGAGAATTTTTGAGATCATTGCTAATGGTGGTGCAGCTATTTCATTTTAGATTGCATGTTTAATTCTTTCTTTGTTCAACAATTTTTGTTTTTGTGTTGTGTCCCTATATTTTCTGAACGGCGAAAAACCCTGAAATTTGAAATAAATTCTTGTAAAATTGCTCAGCTGTTATAGGAATGAACAAATCGACGTTTTTCACCTTGTTGAATTCATTTATGAACAGTATTGATAGCCAAATATAATATGATTTTAAAAACCTTGATTTTCGGGGGTGTCCCTATACTTTCTGAACGCACTGTATTAAAGGGAAGAACGGGGCTTTTGATCGGAAACCATCGCTCATCTCACAATCTCGAGCATTCATTTATTCACGTCAGTGGGCGTGGAAAGTGCATCTGGGGGTGACGAGCTGACGGGTGTCCAACTTTGGGCCCGTAGGGGACCTTTCCGAGCTAATGTTTCTTAGTTTTTTCAATGTTAGGATTGCGCAAGGCCCCGCAGCTGCCGATCTCCACAAAAAAAACAGACATATCTTATATCGTGGACACTGCCTTTAAAGGCACTGTTCGCGATAAAAATCGCTTTTCTGTTTTTTTGCCTATCTTGAAACCGGTCCCATTCTGATTGCATTGATGCTTCTGGAATCGTACAAGACCTTCTGGGAATGGAGTTATGGTCCCTCAAAAATTGAGCTAGGGAAAATGGTAGACGAGTTGTCCGGGGCTTGTAACTTCCGTCTTCTGCAGCCGATGTATGCGAGCTGAAAAGAGTAAAGAGAGAAGTTGAGAATGAAGGGAAGAACGGGGTTTTTGATCGGAAACCATCGCTCAACTCACGATTTCGAGTGTTGCTTTGTTCACGTCGAGGGGCGGGAAGAGGCGGGACTCGCCCACAATGGCAGGGTTTTCCCACTTTTCTAAGCCGTTTTGCGGCTCCTGGGTAGCTTTTCGTCCCGTTTTTTCGAAGCTGTTCTGCTTCTGAGAGCCACGAGAAGCGGTTGTCATGAAGAATTAGAGGATGAAGTTTATCGCGAACAGTGCATTTAACACCGCGAATTCTCGAGAAGCCCAGGATGCGTGAAGATGATGTCTGGGATAAAAGTCCCGACTCCAGCAAGCACAAGTTAGCAGTCGTACGCCACCGCCCCGTTTTGACGCTGCCCGCTTACAAAACGGAGCGGAGTGGGCATGAGCGGCGCGCCCCACTGCCTCACTTTTTGCCACGCTGCTCGCCGATGGAAGAGCAAATCACGCCCAAGGCCCCTGTCATGGTTGCCCGATCGGCTATAGCCAGCAAGACCGAGCGACATACACACAAATACACACATCTACACACATCCTCTGTTTCCGAGTGTGATTTAGTTCCATTCTTCGCGTACGTCGGCGCGCGTACGCTGCGTTTCCTTCTTCCCACACTTTCTCGCTGTCTCTACCCTCGCTCCGCACAAGGGAACAGCGTAAATCTGACTCGGAATCAGAGGATACATACACACATGCTTACACTAACATACATACACAAATAAACACATACACACATACGCACTCGCATACACGTATATGCACACTATACTTGGGCACACCAAATTTTCGAATAAATTAAACTTTCGTCTCAATATCAGAAGGTATTCAGATAGTTTTTGTTTATAAGCATTACTGAAGGGACAAGGCCCCTTCAATTTATGAGAGGGTGAGATTATACCCTTCCATTAAACTGAATCCATTGCTTATTCCAAAATTATTCGAGCATTCGAATAATGTCTAATAACTGTTAATTGCAATTACTTTGATAACCAAAAGTCTGCTCCGTCTGCAATTGTGGGAGCGTTAACCCTAGATCAACTTGAAGGCAGTGTTCACGATAAAAGTCGTTTTTCTGTTTTTCCGCCTATCTTGAAAACGGTCCCATGCTGATTTAAATGATGTCCCTGGAATCGTACAAGACCCCTGGAAACGGAGTTATGGCCCCTCAAAGTTCAACTAGGAAGCATTGTGGACGAGTTTTCCGAAGCTTGTGACTCCCGTTTTTTGCAGCCGATGTGTGCGAGCTGACCTGAGTAAAGAGAGACATTGAGAACGGAGGGAAGAACGGGGCTTTTGATCGGAAATCATCGCTCATCTAAACACGAATTCAGGACAGCTGTTATAGGACGTGGGCGGAGTGGCTCAATGGGTTGGCTGGCCCACGAGATTTTCACCCACTTACCGGCCGTTTTTCGTCGCACTTCAGTTCTTCTTAGAGGGACCCAAAGATCTAGGTTTCCATTATGATAGTAAGCTAGATTTTTCAGAACACTATAGAGTGATTAGCAGAAGGGCCTCAAACAAGACTTATCAAATTTTCAAGGGGTTATCCACAAAAAAAAAAACAGATCCGTTTTATTGCAAGCCTATAAAACGTTTGTCAGGCCCATTGTAGAAAGTGGTACATCAGTATTTAATCCTCATAAGAAAAAAGATGAGGAGTTAATTGAGCGAGTTCAAAATAATTTTACGAGAAAACTTGTAATTAGATACAACGGCTTCCTGCACTCTCGTGTACCGAATGCGGCAGTGAGGAATAAATTTTTTGGGCTCCATTCCTTGTCATCTAGAAGAAAATTTGCTGATGCTTGTTGGGTGTTCAAAATACTATCTGGTCAGCTCTCCATACGCGCGTCAAAATTCTATAAACTCATTTCTTCGAAAACTAGAGATACTTTCCTCAAAATTTGGTATTCTAAACCAAAATTAGGCATTAGGGCGCACTCATTTAGAGCTCGCGCTGGATCGACTTATTTAGCTCTGAAGAGTGACATCTCTCCATCCCTCAAAGGTTTTTGCTCCTTTAAACGAATAGCGAAAAAGATTCTTTTGAAGTTTTGAGTTTTCCATCACTCTACGTTTGATTGTTCTCACATTGCAGATGACTCTCGTTCTACAAGAATTGTGAGAAAAAAATTAACTGATTTCGGTTTGTTTTATTGTTGACTTTTGATGTCTTTATCACGGCTGTCTCAAATATGTAGTCGTAAATAAATCAATCAAATCAAAGCTTACGTTTTACCCGAAAAAACGTGCAACTTTTTCTTTGTGAACATTGCCTTTGAAGGCACGGTACACCCTCAGATATGAATTTTGAGATTTTCGTGTAATTGTGTAGAAGACCCCTCCTGTATAACACGTGCCAAATGCGAGGTCTCAATTTCTCCAAATAAGGGAGATATAAGCGACTACCACAGGCCCGACCCCCTTCGCTCACCACCACAGGCCCGACCCCCTTCCTGATTTTCGAACTCGATAGCGGCTATATGGATGGGTGAATTCCCACAAGTCTCTGTTCTTCAGTCCATTGCGGGCTATCTCCTTATCCTGGCTTGCTTTCGCGTAACGATTACGACTGAAGAGAAATACAGGCATGAGACAATTCGTCCACCAATTTTTCACCCTCAAAATATAGGCATTTTTAGGGAGCCATAACTCTGTTCATAGGGGGTCTTGGACGATTTCAGAGATACCACTGTGATCAGCGTGTGACTCTCTCCAAGACAAGCATCAAATCTGAAAATTAATTTTTTGGGTGTCCTGTGCCTTTAAGGGAACAGGGAAAGTTAGAATACATCCTGAGACTGCTTCGAAAATTTACTTATCCGATTATTCGAATATTCGAAGTGCCTAAGTATAATACACACGTACACACATACAGGGAGAGAGAGTAAAACAAATATTTTTTCCCGAGGCTATGGGTTCCCGAGGCGGAAATCAGTACCAATGTATTCCCCCCCCCCAAACAGTAGTACCGCACTAACGTAGTGTCGGATTAAAAACCTATAGCCATCGAGTATTTGATGTGATATCCTGAGGCAAAGGGCTTTCTTTACTTGATGTTTGCTCAGTTTGAATTTCTGTGTAACCTGTGTTTTATAATGCGCGTCCTTTGGACGTAATGACAATAAATAAATAAATAAATATAGTTAGCAGAATCACGAACAAAATTAAAAGCTGAGAAAATTTTTTCATCAGCGAAACGCACGAACTTATCCGGAAAAGGTGAAATGGAGTGGTTATCGACGAAAAATCGACCAGTTGCGAAAGACGCATTTCTAAAACAATCTGAGTATTGTGCTTATCTGGGCCAAATTCCGGTCCGCAATTGCGTCTCGACACGCTTTGCGGCCGCACGCCCTCGAGTCGGACGGGTTTTCAGCGCTAAAGCCGACTCGATGTGGCTTTTTTATTCGAATATCTCCTATATTTCTTAGTTTCCTGTTTCCAAAACCCACCTAAAGTCAGCAGATTGGCTGCTGCGGCGCTGGAAGCTCTTCTGACTCGGGAGCGTGTGGCCGCAAAGCGTGTCGAGACGCAACTGCGGACCGGAATTTGGCCCAGATAAGCACAGTAGCTTTCTTGCGTCTAAACGGTATGCTACTTGCGTCCTTGTGATCTATTTCGAAAGACGCACTTACCATACACGCCCCGCGATTGTTACTTGCGTCTTTCAAGCCTGCAAGTAACAAGAAGTGACGTTTTCGAGCCGGTAGAGACGCATGTATCTCGGAATCGGGCTGATTAGACTCAACTAGCTAGTCTGAACAGTTCTGGGTAGGGAATCATGGTGGACGAGTGGTCCGAGGCTTGTAAATTCCGTCTTTTGCAAGCTAACATGAGTAAAGAGAGAAGATGAGAATGAAGGGAAGAACGGAGCCTTTGATCGGAAAGCATAGCTCATCTCACGTTCTCGAGTGTTGATTTGTTCACATCGAGGGGCGAAGATGGGGCACGGGGCGGTTCTGGGATTCCAAAACGCTTGTTTGCAGCCGGTATTCTGCCACTCCTGGCTCGTTTTCTACCGGTCCTTCTATACTGGGAGCTTAGAAACCTTCTCGCCTATCATTTCACTGTGGAAAGTCACCGAGGATGATTATCGTGAACGCTGCCTTTAGGGGAGGTGTCGATTCCCTCCAAAAACGTTTTCTCTTCCGCTGACTCCAGGGTCAAAAACAACAGGATCAGATTCAAGATTCCGTTATCAAAAAACAAGATAAAGTCGAGTTATTTTCCGGTTAGAGTTCTTACAATGTTGAACAAAACATTTAGGGATGATTGGTTCCGAGTGCCACCTAACTTGTTCAAATTCAAGGCTAGAAAACTTGTGCTAGCCGATATGTAGTTCCTGATGGTGTTGTGTTATAGTTTTTTTCTGCACCACTGAGGATTAGTTTTCTTGTGCATTTAATTTATTTATGATGCAGCGACATCATGGTTATTGTTTTTTAGTCATACTTTGCTTATTATACGTAGGTCTTCCTACGTCTATCAACAAATAAATAAATAAACTGTACCCAGGGGTTTTCGAGGATGCTGCATCGATTAGCATTCACCGTTTGTCCCCTATCGCACCCGAAATTTAGGAGAAAACCTAAACAGGCAGCAGCGACTGTTTATCCATACGTGTTCTATAACACTGTTTTGCCAGTGGAGATGTTCTAAGAGTTTAATCATGTTTCAACGTAACAACTTCCCGCGAATTAGGTTTGTTGAACGGTGTGGATAAACGGTCGCTCCTGCCTGTTTAGGAGGTCCCGAAATTTAGCACCACGAAATTTGTGGTATGTCATATGATTTCGCAGCGCACTGTATGAGGCAAGTTCAGTCCGTCCCCCACACTAAATCTCGCAGTCTGCTCATCCCCTCTTTGTTTTTGAGGGCAAAAATGACGACGACCGTGTTGGGATCTTGATACTCTCCATCATGCTTCCAAAAGGCCAACGATTTGTTTAACGACTATATGTGTTCGGTGCCTTGTCGACACAGAGTTGTAGTATCAAGTGCAACAACAACTTTTAGAGTATGGCGGACCGTATCTCAGAATGCTCCCAAAATTTCATGGATGCAGGGACAAGTTACACTGACTGTCTGCAAGCATGATCTTGAAGTTTCCGAATTTTCGATGGGGCCGCAAGCGTTGTAGCAACGTGCGAAAAAACTAGTACATTTGAGTGTATCACACTATAAATTCGTTTTTCAGGGTCCGTTTCGAGCGGCCAAAAAAGCTATATTCATACTTGGATGCTAGACTAATTCTCTATTTGATATTCATTAATCACTAACTAGAAGCTCCGACAGTGGTTCACCCTCCAGCGCAAGAGCCGACCTGAAGCGCAGCCGGTGCCGAGCGATAGCCGACGTTCGAGCTTGGCAATCAACTCAAATGAAATGGCGAGGTTGACTGGCCTGGCAGCCAGAGAAATTAGTAGTTGTGCTAGGAGAGACCTCTCTGAAAAGTGACTGAGGTGATTAAGAGACTACTTACACCCATGTCAGCTTCGCGCAGCAATGCGTCATCAGCAATAATGACGGCGTTGTAGTATACTTTGTAGGTAGCCGCCGTTTTTTGCTGAAACCATAATCTAACAGATGCAGTAGGTTCTGCTCTTATGAAAGACAGTTGTTTAACACTGACCGTTCTGTAACGAATGAATTGGAGATTTTTGATGTGGCGTTGGTCCAGATGTGATCCGTTTTTGTTGACGATGCTCCATTCAGCGGTAGTATGCATACCGTCGTAGACGTTAAGAACAATGGAAGCATCCAAAGTAGTTTCTCTCTGGAATACAAGGCACTAATAGGTGATTAGTTGATAAATTTGTGAATACTCTTAACAGCAACATCTTATTCGATCGCGTCCCGCCGATTTGCATTTTCTCATGAATTGTTATCTCTGCTCATAACTAGGACTGACCACCGCCGGCCACATTCAGTCGCATGAAAAGACAACTCTGCCTGGAGAATGAGTGCCACCGCTGACGCGTACACGTATTCGCGTACCGCCTCATCAGTCATTTCTCTTCAACTGTTCAGGAGCCCCGGTTTTTTTCTACTCCGTCTGATTTGGAGAACGAGAATTGGTTTTCTTTCGATAGTTTCACAAGGAGCTAGCGGAAGGATACCATTTTTCTCTCTCATTCCTTGTTTGGTTATCTGTAAACCTCAGCATTTTAACGTACTTTGAATCGCTTTGCCGTACAGGTTTGTAGATTGATCCTGTAGAATTGGTTTATTTGTGGTCTGACTTTTCAATTTTCAAAGGTCTTGGAGTGTTTCTAGCGCCTATGAAATACTCGATCAAACGCCTTTGCCGTTCTGAGGATCTTACAAACAATTCCTAAACTTGAGCACTGAAACAGATTCAGAAACTCACTTACAGCAGTTTCAATAGCGCCGAGCATTCTTGTCAACCAGGTAGAGCGCGGGACTAGAGTCAAGTCAATTCCTGCGTCATACCAGACCAGCTGATGTTATAACTTGGCATAATGGTATGAAAGTGTAGAGACCTGTGAATAACGAGAAAAATTTTCCCTTTCATACCATTACAGCTGGCCTTTTATGACGCATGGGCTCGCTTGCCTCTTGTCCTGCATTCTACCTGGTCGATTGGCTTTTGCTGGTGGAACTGTTGTGGGTGGGTTTCGGTGTCTGTTTGGGTGGCTAGCTCAAGTTTAGGGGTTGTTTGTAATCACTGTGAAAGCGTGAAAGGCGTTTGTTCGAGTATCTCATAGGTCGCTTTAGTTCAGAAACACTTTCAGGCAATTGAAAACGACGATCTGCTTATCACGTCAGGCCACAAATAAACCAAATCTACCGGATATCAAACCTCTACGGCAAAGTGATTCAAAGAACATTTTCCACTCGCCATAACGGCGCAGGTAAAAATCCAGATTTGCTGAACGTGGACATGTATCTCTCCATGCAAAGCCGGCTCAAGCCGGATCCTGTGATTCAAAGGGGGGGGGGTCAGTGGTACGATATGCTACGTGTATGGTGGGATTCCAAAGGTTCCGTTCCTCTGGACGTTCTCAAACTTGACTGAACTTCAATTTCTAGAGCTTCGTCGCAGCAATTCAGGCAGGTGCAGTAGGCGCTCTGTCGATATTGAGTGAACACGTCTTCGAAAAAAAGTACTTCTTGACATCACTCGCGCGCACATTGTGAAAGTCGTCCATCGAAACTTCCATTCACGTACCTCAATTATCGGCTCTGGTGGGTAGACACCAGTGTTGAACTCGATCCAGTCACTGTGCGGCCCGGGACCCCTATTCGTGTAGCATCTAGCGCTTGCGAAGTACGTTCCTGCAACATACAATTAGTTAGTTTGTCGTCTTCATTTGGAAATCAGGAGAAAAATATGCAAAGTGGGACTGGTCATAGCTAGTGTTCACAACCAGTAGATTTTTCCTGTCCCTGGCTGAAAAATTAATAGTTTGATGTATTGGTACTAGCATGAACACACTCTTGACATAAAAGACGAGAATCGTTATTGCAATCAAGAAATATAGCCTTTCTCCTCATTTTGACCCGGTCCGAGCCACGCTTATCTGGCTTAGCAGCTGCGCCGGGCGACTCACTCCGCCCGGCGCCGCTGGCGAACCGGCTTTCCGGTTCGTTGGCCGTCTTCGCCGGCCTTTTTCAGGTATCCCGTTCCAATCATAGACAAGTGAGACGGTTCTCTCACTGAAGAACAGTTTTGCTAGGGAATACTACGATAAGTTATGTTCTGATTCAAAGGCTCACAAACATGGTCGAGATGGCAGCATAAATAGGCCCGCACAACTCCCACCATGTCGTCCACGACGTTTGAAGTGTTGAAAACCATCCAGGATGACAATATTTGAGCAATCATGTCTAGCACGCCCGTATTTTCACACCCCTTCGAGGAACAGAATCAAATGTTAATTCTGGGAAAGACGTGATAGCTTAGAGTGATAGCAGTGACTTCTCGAGAGAAAGTTACAAAACTTGAAGACTGATTACGAGGACAAGATTGTTTCATCAAAAAATCCTAAAAGATTCTAGAAATACTGCAACCCTAGACTGAAGGAATTCTATGATATTGCTCCGATCTTGGATTATGACAACGAAATGTGTTCAACAGATGCAGCCAAAGCCGCAGTATTCGCTAGGCTTTTTGCATCATTTTCTCACGCAATCGCCGTATTCAATGCGTGTCTAATATGCATTCAACTCGAAGACAAAGCGGTTTCGAGCACAGTGAGAGCTAAGAGAGCACGTGCTCCTAACGTGTGTCAAATTACAGCGTCTGCCTAATCAAATAAGTCGTTAGATTCAACTAGGTGACAAAACGCACATTCAACTCGGTGACAAAACGATTATGCAAAAAAGGAAAGCATACGACGCACTATTGAGGAGGGACTGCGATGCCGATAGCGTCGCCGGTTTAATTACCCAAGTTGAGGCTACTTGGCACACCCAGCCGCTGGAGACCTCGTCCAACGCGTTCAGCGCGTTGGCCGCGTCGCATGTGGGTGTTTCGGCCGCGTCGAGTGACGGTGTGCTGCTACGATAGCGCTGGGCTATCCTGCAGCATGTGCCCCTGCTGTAAACTGTTGCAGCACGTGCTCCTGCAGTGAAATTTCGCAGCACGTGCCGCTGTCTGGAGCACGTGCGCCTGCGAAAAAGCCTTTCGATGGGTGTGGTCACTCGAGTTGAGTGCATATTCGACACGCATTGGATGCGGCGGTTTTTTGAGCTATAATCCCAAGACCTTTGAGCCTTTAAATTTATCAAATCATGAGGGACCTAGACTTGACTGGATAGACATAAATTGCGAGATTGTTCACCGTATCCTCTATAAGCTACCTGCACATTCCTCAACCTCGCCAGATAATCTCCCATATACCTTTATCAAGAAGGCAGCTCTTGGGCTCACACCTGTGCTAACCACATTGTTCAACAGAATCCTTCTCAAAGGAGATACCCCCGATATATGGCGTATGGGATGGGTTAAAGGCAGCGTTCACGATAATTTTCGTCCCCGAGTATTCCACTCAAAGCAATGCGTTGGTTACCAACTGTTACCAAAATTACCAAGAAACGGCGAGAAACGCAACAAATCGTCTTATTTCGGAGATATTCTTCTCTGGCCTGGACTAGTTGTCCGGTTGTATGGACATGTTCACGGTGGTTGTCACCGGTGAAAACTGGGGATAACCGAAAATGGAAGAATATTTTAGGCAGAACAGTATTAGTTAGGGTCCGAAGGGAAGAACGGAGCAACACAGAATAGAGAATCGGGTAAGACGGGTCCAGTAACGATTTCATTGCCACAACAAACAGTTCCACTGAGAGTAAAGAAGCGGAGTGAGAGTAAAGGATTTCGTGCCCTTCTGGTGCCTTTTTCTCGGTTTCTTCGTCATTTCAGCTCTCCTCTGGGGCCAAACAATCGATTTAGCGATTAATCTAGAAATCGAAGATTATCGTGAACACTGCCTTTAAACCGATACATGAAAAGGGCTCCAAAAGCAATTCCAGGAACTATACAGCGTTCGGAAATGATAGGGACACCTCTAAAAAACGAGATTTTCAAAAAATTTCTGGGAATGGGGATGAATACTGTTCATCAATGAATTCAGCGTGATAAAAAACCTCTGTTCGCAACTTCCTTGAAACCGTGCCTAATTTCATAAGATTTTTCCTTTACTTTTAGAAAATTTCACCGTTCGGAAATGATAGGGACACCTTGCAAAAAATGGAATTTTTCACTTCGAACAAAATTTCCCGTTACAAGTTCACTATATGAACGCAACACGAGGACACCCAACATCTTTATTCCAATCATGGGCCGTGGTACATCGCTTACTGTTTCCGAACAAGCCCAAATACGTGTCCTCAACGCTGCCGGGCTGAGCCAAAGTCTAATTGCCTCCCAGCTCGGACGTTCCCCCAACTGCATCAGCCAGTTCCTACGAGATCCTACTCCTACGGCTTGGCGAAGAGTCCTGGACGCCCAAGAAAGGTCAGCGGTAAGGATGCACGGAGGATCAGCCGACTCTGCTCAAACAGTAGTCTGTCTTTCAACCAAATGAGGGCTCAGTTGTCGCTCAATGTGTCGAAGACTACTGTTTGGAGCGTCGTAAACGCAGACAAAACCATCGTCCGTCAAGTGATGAAGAAGGCTCCATCACTCTCAGAAGCCCACAAATTAGCTCGACTCCGGTTTGCAAGGAACAACATGGCAGCAGACTGGTCAAAGATAAGGGATTCTCTAAAAACCCGATTAAATTTAAAAAGATAAAGGCGTCATGTTCCAGGTAATTTTCTCCGACGAAAAGAAGTGTAACCTTGGTGGACCTGATGGTTCTCGATGCTATTGGAGAGATCTCCGCAAGGATCTGATGGTATTTAGTCGAAGAAATTTCGGAGGCGGTTCGCTGATGTGTTGGGGAGCATTCTGCAACGAAGGTGTTCTGGAAATCGCCTTCTCTTCGTGTCGGATGGATTCGGAGGAGTATCAAGAAACATTGTGTGCGCATCTTCTGCCGTTCTTCACTGGAAACAGGCGTCAACGCTCCATTTTCCAGCAAGATAACGCTGCGGTCCATGTCTCCAGATCCACAAAGGCGTGGCTTCAACAAAACCGAGTTCGCGTGATGGAATGGCCCGCGTGTAGTCATGACTGCAACCCGATAGAGAATATCTGGGGCATAATTGTGCGCCAGATTTACGTGAATAACAAGCAGTATGGGACCGTATACGAGCTAAAGGCCGCTGTACTCGAAGCCTGGAGAAATTTGGATAAAAATGTGATATCCAATTTGATCACTTCTATGCCGAATAGAATTTTTGAAATGATTTCCAACCGATATCATATTAGATTTCATGTATGTGTATATTTGTTCATTCCTTGTTTGATAATTTTTGTTTTTTAATAGTGTCCCTATCATTTCCGAACGACGAATAATATGATAATTTAAAATAAAATATTACATTATCATGCTATTGTTATAGAAACAAGTGAACATAGGTTATTTACCTTGCTGAATTCATTTATGAACATTACCTAACGCCGCACGCAATTTGAACATAAAGACTGTGGTTTTCAGGGGTGTCCCTATAATTTCCGAACGCACTGTATAGGCCTATCGGATTAACATCGTGCGTCAGCAAAGTTATGAAAAGGATTGTAGCCTTCCGCATCAGAAATTCTTCAGAGGCAGTGTCCACGATGAAAATCGATTTTCTGCTTTTTAGCCTATCTTGGAAACGGTCCCATGCTGATACCAACGATGTCTCTGAAATCGCACACGACCTTCTGGGAACGGAGTTATGGTCCCTCATAAATTTAGCTAGAGAAGCATGGTGGACGAGTTTTCCGAGGTTTGTAGCTTCCGTCCTTTGCCGCCGATATATGCGAGCTGACCTGAGTAAAGAGAGAAGCTGAGAATGAAGGGAAGAACGGGGCTATTGATCGGAAACCGTAGCTCATCTCACGATCTCGAGCATTCATTTGTTCACGTCGTTGGGCGTGTGCTGCGCTTTTAGGGTTTGCTTTGCGCTTGAAATGACAACTTGGGACTCTTTTGGGGCTCTTCCTGGCTCGTTTTTATACGTTTTCTTCGACGTTAACGTTACAGAGTGTCTCTCCACTACCCATTCCTAGTGGAATTTTGAACACTTTTTTCATCGTGAACACTGCCTTTAAAGGCATCGTACGCGCTGAAATCCACTTTCCATTTTTTATGCTCAATCCCTTCCTCGGGCCCCTGTGAGAACGTACAACGAGCTTGGCTGCTCAAAAACGTACCATTGTGAGCATAGAGGAAGTGGAAAGTAAGGAATTCCGTCAAAAGGGGCCGGCCCTTCCGTCAGTCATTTGGCACTTTCGCAATATTTGAGCAGAACGTCGCGTCGCTAAGTACAGGGCATGCCACTGTACGCTGACGCACCGTCGGACGAAAGTCGCATTATCGACTGGAAATTTCTCGTCACACAACGAGCGAGGACGATGTGCAGGGCCCAGGTGAGTATTTTTGTTAGTCAGTGCAAGTCAGTGCAGTCAGTGCATTGTGGGAGAGGGTCTCTCTACACACCGAGGGAGTTGTCCCGCGTTTTGCGGCTCTAATTCCACTCGGGACCGCTTCGCTTGCATTGAGTCGCGTGACGTGTCGAACTGCAGAAATGGGACAACTCCTCCCTCTGTGTGTAGAGAGACCCTCTCCCGTGCATTGTAGTCGTCGGCGAATTGTTTCCAACGCTGAGCCAATGGACAAATTGTAGAACTGCTCCTTGCGCCGTCCGCGTAGCTATCCCGAGTCGATGCTGGCGCGAATTTCAAACGATTTGCAGAAGGTTTTCAAAAGGGTTCTTTCTCGAAAAGTTAACGTTTTCGAGGGGGCTTCTCGCTAACTTTAGTTACTATAGGGGTGTAACAACTCAAAAACGCTCAGAAACGAGACATGGTTTTCAGCGCGTACGATGCCTTTAATAGAAAACAGTCGCATCAGCCCTTCTCAGCATGGTTTCTTACCAAATAGAGCAACTTTGGGTGCTTTGATTTCTACTATTCCGCTATGGCAAAATGCGATTGATAAGAAAAATTCAGTATCCGTCGCCTATGTAGACTTCGCTAAAGCATGCGATTCTATTCCTTGGAAGCTACTTTTCTCAAAATCAGAAACCTTTGGGATCTCTGGCTCACTCCTTAGACTTCTAATTTCTCTCCTGTTTCGAAGAAAACAAGCAGTTATGATCAATCGCACTTTGTCAGAGGCGCCTTACTGGCGTGCCACAAGGTACTTGCTTGGGCCGCTTATGTTCATATTGTACATAAACGACCTACCGGAGAGCTTGCCACCGGCAGTCAGCTGCACAATGTATGCTGATGACGTCAAAATAGCCTCTACTGATAATTGCAGTGCTTTACAGCAGTCGCTAGATGAACTTCGCAGTGGTCCAAAACTTGAGGGCTAGATGTTTCAAGCGAGAAAACTGTAGTGCTACATGCGGATAACTGCTCTGCCTCACCTCAGCTTACGTTCGATGGGACAGCGATCAAAGAACCGAAATGTGTGAAACACCTCGGACTTAGTTACGATAATTCCATTTCTTTCGAAGCTTATATAAATAGTATTACGATTTCTGCCGTCTCGAGCTAATCCCATCTTGCGAGCTTTCTCCACTACCAACAAAGCGACACTGTTCAGGCTTTCCGAAGCTTTTGTGCGGCCATTCCTCCAGTATTGTTCACCAGTTTGGTCCCCGTCATCTCGTACTCTGGTTGACCAGATTGAGCACGTCCCAAGAAAATTTACTGAACGGATTATTCCTTACAAAAATCGCCTGAGCTACCCAAATTCCTCTTCTCTTGAAATGAGAAGGAGAGTTATAGATCACGAAATAGTATGTAGACTGTCTAAAGAAGTACTTGGTTTCAATTTCGGTCTCTTGTTTCGAAAATCTGCCACTGTTGGCCTCACGCGAAGTCACGATTTCAGACTTCTGAGGGAGAAAATGCGTTCGAACAGCTTTAAAAATAGTTTCTCGCAGAGAGCAATTTCCTTGTTGAAGCAACTGCCACCATCCGTAGTCAACTCATTGTCTTCACAGAGCTTTAAGACGAAAATAGACGACATATTGAAATCACAAGGGTGGTTTTGACTTTTTCACATTGTTTTTCTTGAATGACAAGGTGTCTGCGACTGACGTGAACCGACTAGTCCTACTTCAGAACTGGGTAACACGTTTGTCGCTTTTGATCACCTTTTTTTTGCTGTGCTTAAATAGTTCCCAATGTTTTTCTTTCAGCTATCTCCACCCGGTCATGCGTGATATAATTTTCATTGCTCTTCTTTGTTACTAACCAACGACAGTTATGTTTTACGAATTCTCTGTTTCCTCATTCTAACAAAGTCGTGTGTCTGTTCTATGCCCCATGCCACTGCCCTCTGCTGTTCGACATGTGGATCTCGTAAGAGTTGGCGGACCTACGAAGTTGGTATCCGGAATCGCATCTTCGCTAGCGGTTTGCAGTGTTGGCGGCCACTGCTCTTCGCCTCGAGCTCTCCACTCCCTCCCATGGCCCTCTGTTTTATATCCCGTATGCAGGGATTTTCTTTCTACATCGTATCGGTGGTTTTACCCTTTGCTTCGTTAAACGGTAGACTGTCTTTGCCGCCGGCTTTGTCCCATCAACCGCGGGCAGTATTCGTTCAGCTTCGCCAGCCTTCCTTCTCTAACCATTTGTAGCATTCGTTCGACTTCGCCAAACGATACGCCCGCTCTCGCGGCCTCCCCCCTTTAACTGCGGTCAATGATTGTTGACCATGTGATGGTGATCATGAGAAAATCAAGGAAATTTTGCTTTTGACTTCATATCTATCAGAAAAACTGCCTATTAGAAAGGAAGACTGATCACAAGAAGAGTTTTTTTCGCTCTCCCACATCTTCGAAATGGCTGTTATGACCTTATTCAACTGTTTTTTTACAGAATACGTTTCCCTCCGTGATTTCAGCACATTGTTCGAATGAATGGCAGCAGCATCATTTTCAGCTACCGGATTCGGAGCAATGGAAAGCAAGGCCGAAAGTATTTGAGCATTATCTCTAGAAAAATCTCTCATTCCCCTCATTTTCTTCTTGGAATCATGTAGAAATGGTGCTGCAGTAACTATTTGCCCTCGCATGTCAGTGTCTTATTTTTGGGCACACAGGTTCCTTTTTTTTGTTGCTTCGTAAATGAGTAGCTCAATCGCGACGTAAATACGTGCCCCAACTGTGCTATTTTGAATGATTTCTCAAGATTTTTTTGAAGATTTTGTCATCTCAATACATACCTGACAAAATCACTGCTGCTGGCCCGACTGCTCTCCTTCCTTCGCAATCGCCCTGGGTGCGTAAAAGTTTAAAGAGGCTCTTGAAATACAGAGCCCGCCCGGGAATGGATATCCAGTTGCGTGCTTGAACAGTAGTAGATCTTCTTGCGGCCAAGTGGGTCAGCAGTACTGGTGATACATTAAGTCCGACATAGGAATCAATTTATCATTCAGACTGCATTTCAATAAGAGCACGGTTAACTGCGAAATTTCGTTGCCCCTAGGCTACTAATTTATAAGGTTTTTGTTGTTTTATTTTTTTTGCTGTTTTCTGGCCATTCATGGTTTACTATTGCTTTGTTTTTTTTTCCTACGATTTTATTTGCCATTGGCTACAATGAATAAATAAATAAACTGCGCGTACCATTCGTTTGGCTTCTCCGAACGATGCACCGACTTTGCCCTCCTCTGCCCAACACCTGCGTGTAGCATTCGTCCTTCACAAACAATGTGTAGCATTCGCCCGGCTTCGCCGAATGTTTGGCTGGCTTAGCCGGCCTTCCCCCATTAAAGGCAGTGTTCATGAAAAAAAAGTTTCCCTTTTTTTTGGCTAAAACGTAAGCTTTGGGTCCCTATAAGAAGATTAAGAACGGAAGTGCGACGAAAAACGGCCGGTAAGGGGGTGAAAATCTCGTGGGCCAGCCGACCCATTGGGCCACTCCGCCCACGTCCTATAACAGTTCCCCTGAATTTGTGGTTAAATGAGCGATGGTTTCCGATCAAAAGCTCCGTTCTTCCCTTCATTCTCAACTTCTCTCTTTACTCAGGTTAGCTCGCACACATCGGCTGCAAAAAACGGGAGTTAGAAGCCTCGGACAACTCGTCCACAATTTTCCCTTGCTAAATTTTGAGGGGCCATAACTCCGTTTCCAGGGGGTCTTGTACTATTCCAGGGACATCATTGGAATCAGCATGGGACCGTTTTCAAGATAGGCGGAAAACCGGAAAAACGACTTTTATCGTGAACACTGCCTTTAAACTCGTGTGACATTCACTTTGCTTCGTTAAACGGTAGACCGGCTTCCCCCATCAATCACGTGTAGCATTCGTTCAGCTTGGCTGAGCGATACACCGACTCCGCCGACCTCCCTTCATCAACAACTATGCCGATTCTCATATGTCAGGATTCTATTCATGGAAATCACTATCGTCGACTTGATACAGCAGCTTGGCGAGTTTTTAGGAAACGCGTAAGATTCTATCTTTTCATACTACACTGCAATTATTCGAATTCCGTCAACACTGAGACCCAAATGCGTTATGCGCGTCGATGCGGGAGTCTCGCGCACTTTTCGTGTCGTTTTACGCGATAAACCCGAATTCCCGACCTCTTTCGCAAAGTACTGCTTGGTTGTTTCTGAGCCCCGCACACGCTGTACACCTGGAGCCTCGCGCACTTTCTGTGTCGTTTCATGCGATAAACCGGAAGCCCCGCTCACTTTTAAGAAGTACTGCTTGGTTGTCGCTGAGCACCGCACACGATGTACGCGTCGATTCCAGAGCCTGGTGCACTTTCTTTGTCGTTTTATGCGATAAACTGAAAGCCCGTAAACTTTCACAAAGTACGGCGTTTCTAACCGTTTGGGCAGTTTCCTTTTGAGGCCGTCACCGATACTCAAGTTTTTTTCGTTCTTGAGGGTTATGAAGATCGCAGTGTATTCTACCATATGCGGAGCACACCACTTGGGACTAAATACGTCGAGTCTTCATCTCTATCTAATCTTGACACGAGCTGTGTGAAAGCTTACTCGGCGCGGTTTTAAAGACACAGTCCAAGCTCAGAATCGTTTCCCAGTTGATTAGCTTATCTTGAAGAAAATTCCAGCTTGATCACAATTCTTCAGAATCGCTCAGAACCCACTACGAGCGGAGTTATGGTCCCTTAAAGATTGTGAGTTAGGACGACGAGAAATTGGTGGACGAGTTGTCTCGGGTTTCTTTTTCTATGTCATTCGCAATCAACGCACTAAACCAGACCACATTATAAAGATAGACCTATTACAAGAGGAAGAACATAGATTTTGATTGAAATCTTTCGCGCGTTCCGTCCCTATTGAGGCCGAAAACTTCGAAGTGGGCGAAGCCAATGGGTGCTGATTGGGGGGCGGAGGGAACGGGTGCTCGATTTTTCTCGCTTATTATGAAGAATTGAGATTCCGCGTTTGGCAGGGTTGCTACACAAAACGAATGGACCATGGTATCAAATTTTACCCACGAGCTTGGACTGTGTCTTTAAAGGCAGCGTTCACGATGATCATCCTCGTTGACTTTTCTCAGTGAAATGATAGGCGAGAAGGATCCTAGGCTCCAAGTGTCGAAAGAACGGTTGAAAACGAGCCAGGAGCGGCAAAATAACGGCTGCAAACAAGCGTTTTGGTGCCCCAGACACGCCTCGTGCCCCAGATCCGCCCCTCAAAAAGAACAAATGAAGACTTAGATTACAGGAATGATCAAGTGAAGGAAGTGCTGATAAGTGAGCTGATCGTTTCATTGCACTGATAGGTTTCCACCTTCTAGCGGTCAATTCCTCCACGCTGAAAAATCAACGTAAACAAGAGAGGGCCTATTTTGCTCAAAAACGCGTCTTTCGTGTCTTTTTAAGCATACCTTGCTATATAGGGTACCAGACCTTCTGTGAACTGTGGAGATATTGGAAGTGAAATTTATCGTGAACACTGTCTCTAAGTCGAAGGAATTCAGCGATGCCTTTTGTTCGCTTACTTATTCGCCAATGATCTTTCACACACTCCTACCAATTCTAGAATTGATGCTTCGGCGTTAGGGGCCTGTTACGCCATCTACTATTACAAAGCATCAAATCCAGCTTTAGGGACGTCATTGAATCTTATCCACGCGAAGGGCAAATTTGCTGAGCGGCTGGATATCAATCAGCGCAAAAGGTGAATTTATGGCGAGTGAAGGTGACATATCATTATCAATCTTTACCGAGAAGTGCGGTCTGTTTTTGCTTGTGATGAGCGATTTCAGAAAACCCGCGTTGGATAGGCTCCTGGGAAGAGTGAAGCCTTCTTTTGACAGCACCTGGGCCGGATGCATCAACGCGAATCTCGGGATTAAGGCAGGCGCGGGGCACGCACGGCAGCGAAATCGGTATGCTGAGCCGCAGGGGTTTCTTTTAGCATTGACTCGGGTTTTTTTTATTTCCAGGATACTGATTCCATCATCTTTATTCCGCGTTCCTTGAACTTTGGTTTGATTAACCACGTTTTCACAGCACTGAAAACCTCTGAAAGAATGAAGTTTCAAAGAATTTATTTTGGAAATCAGTTCAAATTTTTTGAAGAGTCTGATTTCGATATGTGAAAAAATTAACCTGATGCCCACTTGCACATAAGCATCAAGTATCTTTTGCCGAGGCATCAAGTCCCGAATTGGCAGAGTTCTGATACCATAGATACAACACTGAGAAGAATTACTCACCTTTCTCTCTGAAGTGGGAGAAACTGACTTTTCTGGACTGGGGTGGGGTAGAATGCGTGACACATCTTTTCCCGATGTGCTTCGTATAGCAGACATATACCTGGAATGCAATAATACTGATTTGTATTCCACAAGCTGACTGGGATCCGTTCGGGTTTGGCAATTTTTCGATGATGCGGATTTTGTGTAGTCAAATTTCACATTATTAGACAGATATCCGAAAACATTAGATTCTGAGAACATTAGATTAACATTGTATTCTGTTCAGCATGAATTGAAGCTAGCTTGACATCTCCGTTGTGGCATCTTTCCGCACTTTTTTGTGATATTCTGGTAACCTCTTAGGTGTTTCTAGAGATCTCTTTAGTTTGAATGACCACGAGTTTTGGGCGCCGACTATGGCGAAACATAACTACTGTGACAATGTCCAGGCAGAAATACCGCTGGCTCCTGCCAAACTCTAAAAATCAGTTCTTTGAAAATGTCCGAGACATTATTTTGCCTGACAAGGGAGTATGCAAAGCGTGTCGGATCTGCGAAAACTAATAGTATTGCTAGTATCTCTCGGGCATATATGTATAGTAAAATTGCGCTGTACCCCGTCCCGAACCGCAGGTTCAGAGAAGTTATTAGCCCAAAACGGTAGATTTTGCGATTTTTGTACCTTCCGAAACGCGCATTAGTCTTTGAAAAATCCTGAAACAGATCTCATAATTGTGTTCAGCGCCCAAAACTACCCCCTGAGCAAAGTTTGGGGGAAATCCCATTTTCCAAACTTTGCGCACACAGATAGCGTTTTGGACTTAACGGATTTTCGGTTGGGCGATTATTCATATCAATTAGGGGTTTTAAAAGCGCCTCAGAAAAATGTTCCAGATTTGACTTAAAATCCTCCCAGAGGGGTTTTTGTGGGCGCTGATCAAGAATCTAAGGTTTGTTTATCGATTTTCCAAAGTTTTCGGCCTGATTCGCTCGAAGCTTCCCAACCGGGGAAAATTTCGAGGAAAAAGCGCCACTTTCGAGATTTCCGGATTTCTACGATAGATGTGTCCCAAAATCGTTCTCTGAGCGCTATTTGGAGTGCTGAACACAAATCTGGAGTCGGCTTATCGATTTTTGCAGATTACGGTAGATTACGGTGGGTATACGGTAGTTTTGCCAAAATCTCGGATTTTACTCAAAATTTGTTTACGGGGGTTTTTCGGGGTGGAGAATACGAATGTCCATTTGCCAATTTTCGAACACTTAAGATAGGTTTTGCCCCCTAAATGGCATATTACCTATCGTAACCTACAGTAAACCTCAGAATTTTGACAAACAGACCCCAGATTCGCTTTCAGCACCATAGGTTACCCCTACATACAAGTTTTCAGCAAAATCCGAGAAAATGTTTTGGAACTCTCAAAAAAATGCCTGATGATGGCTTTTTGCAAGGCTTGGAAAATGCATAACTTTTTCGAACCTGCCGCTTGGGGCAGGATACGGCGCATTTTTACTATTGAGCCAGAGAAGATACTAACGATACTAGTCGTTTTCGCAGGTCCGACATACGCTTTGTATACTTCCCCTGTGAGACTACTTGCAGTTTGCTTCCCGGTTCAGGCATAGACCTTGAAATAGAATTTCTGCTCTTTCAATATCTTAGTAGCAGTTAACGAAACATGAAGACCATTAGGGTTCAATCATTTGTCTGCTCAAATTGCAATCAAGGTTTCACTCACCCTACATCCTCGATCTTCACCTAGGATGTGATCAAGAGCGACTGGGCCAAATTCAAAGTTCACTTCATCTGGCGTAGCTATTTCAACTTTCATTTCCTTTGGGGCTTCTAGGGGCACTGAAAAGGATTGTAATTAGAGAATTTGGGGAGAAATCCGAATGGGGCAAAATTTTCGAGTCTAAACATTTAGACACTGATTGTACTTGAAGGTGTCGAAAGCTAAGCTTGGAGATTTAATATTTACCGAGATGGGATAGTTAGCGAGATATCCTTTTTGATACAGAGAAGTCAGTGAGACCGTAACGTCTTATAAAAGGTAAATCCGGGTGAAGGGTCAGCAATACCGGCTGACTAAACATCGTATCCGGGCCAGTTCCGGTATTCACTGCTTCCTAAGCCTGTAAATGGAGCAC
>JAPDOI010001324.1:185000-194903 GCA_029168955.1 Aplectana chamaeleonis
CCGGCCAAAACCAAATCGTTAGTCTCGTTAGTCGTTACATCTGGTTAGTCAGTTAAAAATCTAGAAAACTTGGAAAACAAAAGTGTCACAGTTGATATGGAAAAAGTACCCATATGAAAAAGAAAAAAAGAGGGCATGAAGAGATGTATGTATCTCTTCAGAACATTCATGCAAACCACTGAAGACACAAATCACTCCTTGTTAGAGGACCTAGTTCAAATTGCGAGCTTACGTATACATAGTAAAAATTATTCAGGAAAGCTCTAATACTCGAGAGTCATCATCATGTTTCATCGATTTTGTCGTTTTTTTCGGTAAGAAAAAGAAACAAAATGGGAACCGACAAATTATTGAATTCCTTTGCTTTTTTTTCGAGTGCGAAATTTGCGATTCTGCGCTATATGATGTTATTATTTGGAGGACTTCTATCCGATGTGGTGACAAAAACGGAGACTTGCGCCGACTTTGCACCTAATTGCTCTTTACTCAGCGCCGCGAGCCGAGAGCGCCTGCCTGGTTTAAAGCTTGTTCCTTAACACTCAGGGTCCCAGCGCCACTTTTATAGGAATCCCATTTCTAAAATTTATGACTGAAAATCGGCAGAAGTACGGCACTCTTTACAATCCAAACATGGGATCCACTTCTCGTTGGTGTGCAGTAGTGCCCTGCAGGCACCGCTTCATATTATCACCCCTGATAGTGCCCTCTGTAAAAAAAACTGCGGAGCCGTTCAGTGTCGGAACCGGTTCAGTGAGCCTACCATAAAATAGCGCGGCCGACGCGAAGTCGTATAAATGCTGCGCCTAACCTTGTGCAACGTTCGGTTGGGGCCATAATGTCGGGGTTCCAGAACTGCGAAGCAGTGTCAGTGGGGATAATAAATACTGAAGGCTATGGTTATTTTGTACCATTCACCCAGAACAACCAACAGGGCGATATGTATCAATCCTGGTGTAAGCTTGGGTTGGAGCACGATTTGAATGACTATTGACTTTCTAACGAATTTTGGGATTGCTTACGAAAAAAATTTTCATTTCGTTAGTCGTAACACCTAAAAAGCCCGTTAGTCGTTAAATACGTTAGTCGTTAGTCGTAATTACGCACATCCCTGGCTGCAACGGTAGATCACCCCGCGCGAATCGAAACTCCATTAGCCAGTGAGGCCACCAACACCGCACGGCCGGTCACCTGGTTGATGCGTCAGACTAAAACGAAAACCAAATAAACTCAAGGATGCAGTTCACATCTATTTGCTTGTTGTCCTCTGCAGCGATATTTTCATTTAAATCTTCTCACTTAATTCGATTTTGCTCGAAAGATCGACGGCACCGATGGGACTGACCTAGTTCTGGCAATCTTATGAGCAGTTCTTTGCTTTGTGGACCACTGTACGGACCGACTTTCGCTCTAACAGCCACTGCAAGTTGAGAAGGCCTGTGTTGGACTGGAAGCTTCTGCAAGCTTTACGTTATTTTCTCTCATGCTTCATAACCTAAATAATCCAGCTTACCATTGTTTTCGCTACAGTTTCCTGCTTCTTTTGCTGAGACTTACCATCTTCAGAGTATGTGATAATTCTGCAAAAATGCTATGACTACTACGCTGATACTGGGAAAATTATTAGGGTACTGAACGTAATGGTCTTAAAACCCAAGGATATGACTACTGAGTCTTTGGCGATCATGAATATCAGAAGAGGCTGGGGAGAAAATGTAAGGAGTCGAAGGAGTGAGCAGTGGGTGAAGCTATGCAAAGCACTTATTGTGCTGAGCTTTGGCGATCATGAATACATAACGTCGGCATGGATCCTAAAGAGACTTCGCGTTTACTGTTAAAGGTTGGCGCGGCGCAAACTCGGTGCCATATGCTATAACATATCCTCTGGTTCCGAGCATGATTTACTCTGTTCCCTCGCGCGCTTGTGAGGAGCGAGAGTAGAGGCAGCGAGCAATTGTGGAGGGAAAGAGACGCAGCGTACGCACGCAGACGCACGCGACGAACGGAAATAAATCACACTCGGAAACAGAGGATAGGTGCACCGAGTTTACGCCAACCTCCAACAGGGAACGCAAAGTCTCTTCAAGATCCATGTCGATGCTATGTGCATGTGGAGTGCTGAGCTGCTAAAAGGAGTTTTCTGTTCCTACTGTTAGGACCTTGATCAAAAACTGATGAAGCCAAACCATCTCAAGCATGTTGCTCGAGCTGCGGAACAGAAACTATAAAACAAGAAAGGAAGTTTCAGGGAGTTCAATGGGATGAGTCTACAAAACCTGATCGATAAGCTAAAATTGGAATCTACTGGGTTTTCTGAAGAGAGAACAAGTTGCTCCATACAAGTTTTTATTTCGTTTCTTTCTTTTCGAACAAGTTCACTGACTTGGTAGCCGCGGAATGCTCGTAGAACAATGCTGCGTCGACATTATTTCGAAATATTCTTTCGAAATTCAAAAAATGGACGAGAAGCGACAATTATGTCATACACATAACTCAGACAGTCGTGGTGTAATACGGAGACTCAAATACCTTTGAAAACGCCATGTCGCATAAACGTAACCTAACCGATTTACCAGTGGCATCCCTTCTAGAATTTTCAGACATGAAAGTAAGAAATTTGGCTAGGGATTTGGCACCAGCTGTTTTCGCTTGAAGGCATCGTACACGCTGAAATCCATACTATACTTTTCCATGTTTTCGAGTTGGTGTATCTATGCTTCAACCGCGATAAAAATCAGTTCCTAGTTTCCATCGAAATTCGAAGGATATGTGGTCTATGGCAACAGCAATGTCACAAAACGGCTAAAACAGTCTCCAAGTAGCTCTACACGGCCCTGAACTCCTGCGTAGAACGCAATGTATGCACACTGCTTTCAAGGACAGTTGATCAAAGCAAACAACGGGAAAATCGACTCTAACATTTCAGACAGTTGGGGTAGTACGTCGGCTCAACAGGTGTTGTATTCCAGGGCAAACATACGATACAACCTATTGTTGAGAGCAAGAGCTGCCAGCGTATGCTTGTGTCCAATCCCTAGTTTTCTACAGTCTTTTCGCAAACGGAGAGAAAATTCGGACTACCAACCACTTTAGCGGTGTTGGGTATGATGTCGCGGCTAGCAGCGGGGGCCAGCCTCACTACGGTCCGCAACAAAGGCATCATCTTTGCCGCGGTCTACAACGAGGAGACTTCCGTCGCAATGGGCCATGGGGACGATCCCCTCAGCGTCCATGATTAACGTCCCGAAAGGGACGCAGGGTCACCTTCTCGGGCCGACCTCCACAACCAACTGCTCCCTCAGCATAACTGGCCGCCTTATATACCACCGCCGTCGTACAAGAGTATGCTGCAATGTTCATTCATATCAGACAGATCAATGGAGGAGAGTGTCAGCAGACACTAGGAGAAGGGGCTGTCTACGCATGCTGAGATCCAACCCCTCCTGCCGCTCTCACGCGTCCTATGGCAAACAGAGGGTTCCAGCACAAGCAGCAGGAGCTTCCGCTAGATGGCACGAGCTGCTGCTGTTAGCATTAACTACATCAGAGGTGCTGCTAATCCCTTTGTACCGGAGTGCAAACCCTATTGTGCCGATGTGCCACCACCGAGTGTCTGAAAAAGATACGATGATCGATTGATTAAGCCATCCCCCACGATGCACGGATCGGACGAATTCACTCCATTTGAAGCCGCTGAGGGGGGGGGGCGGGCGTGGACTGCACTTCACAAAGAAATTCAGGGCCGTGAAGGGTTATTCCGGGCTCCTTTCTAGCCGTTTTTCAACATTGCTGCTGTCATGAGCCGCACATCTTTCGATTTCCGGTGGAACCTCGAAGACGGTTTCCATCGCGGACATTGCTTTCAAGTAAATAATGGCAGAAAAGCCGTTCAAAGCTACCGGCTTCTAAAAAAAACCAGTGTTAAAACCAGCTAGCAACGGTGTTATAATTTCCGTCTAATCGATTTTTTGCAGCTGCCTTGGATTGTAAGTAATTCCTGCCGTATCGGAGTGTGGCGGACAAATTGACTGGTAAAACTTGGTGGAATACTTCAGATTACATCTTTCATATCCTCGGAATGGTGCACCTTTGGAACACCAAACTGCCATTAGGCCAAGCTGGGTACATATAGGGGGATAGAGCCAAAAAACGGTTAGTGGTCCTCATCGTGTAAACAATGCATTAAATCAAAACTCAAAAAGTCTCAAATCACGAACCTGACTTCATAGTTTGGCGTCTCGTATGTTTTTAAGCCCTCAACTTCCCATGTCAACAGAACGTGCTTAAGATATGCGTCGTATTTGAAATTAACTATTTTAGCTTCATGTGTAGGTTCTGCCACAATGTTTTCTGAAAAAAACATGGTTCGCTTAGTGCTTTTGTGTATTTGTCGTTTGGAATTGAACCATCTAACCTATCACTGTTGTCCGTTGCAGATCGCTAGCTAAGGTGACAGTAGCAATGACAGTATAATTCCCTCCTTCATCGTCAACCTGATGCTTAGCGCTCCCCATCTGAACAATCAGGATTTGTGTCTCATAGAATTAAATTTTGTCCGTAGAGGGACAAGGGAATAGTAATATCGTTTTGATGGTAACAAACACGCTTGTTAAAGGCAGGGTTCGCGATAAAAACGACTTTTGAGCTCTCTTCATAAGAATGTAGATTTGGCCATCACAAAGTAAAAGTAAGTGAAAAAACCCGGAGATTCGCGGGAAAAAAGCTCAAAAACAAAGTATAACGGCTAATTATCGGTGTCGGCCGGACCCTTATTTAACGCGATTTTCATTAATGCTTGCTTATCCGGCACTTATTTTGCTGTTCAAGTAATCAGTAGACTCCAGAAATGTTCAGAAATTACTTTAGAAGCAAAATGAAAGTTGACAAAACAGGCTTTTACCCAAATCTCAATAATTGGGGGCGGGAGGACACCAAGCCATAACTTTCTCCTGAGCGTTTTTTCTCCAATTTTTTACTTATTTTCACTTTTGTGATAGTCAGATTTACCATTCTACGGTGATAGCACGACAACCAATTTTATCGAGAACCTTGCCTTTAATGTGCTTGAGATGGCAACGTAGACCGACACGTAAGATTTTTGAAGCACGGCGCCAACTTTGCTGAGCGCCTCAGAAACGAGATTTTTGGCTCTGTGTAGCAACACTGTCGTTCTCGGATCTATAATCCGGTCCACGTTTGCGAACAAGGGCTGTTGCATCTAAGATTCACCTTGCTCTCTTCACGATTGTCGCCGTGCTGGGTGATGCAACAGCGTAGGCCGCAATTGCGGACCGAAATTTGGCTCCAAGAACGACAGTACCGAACAAGTTATTGACAGGTTAACCCCAGCCTGTTATCTGTTATTCGCCGCCTCTGAATTCTAATACACTCTTATCTAAGCCATCGATGACGTCAGGCAGCTTATCATAGAGCTCTTTTCAAATGGAGTAGCGTCCATTGAAAATCTTGATGGAAACTCTGCCTGCAGCTTCATCTAGGTAAAATTTCCTCAGATGGTCATTACATTTTGATATAGGCAGGTTTATACTAATGGGTATACTACCTCTAACAAGGGAGAGTCCTCCGGGGTAGGAGACAGCCTGATAAAAAAATCTTCGGAAAGCTAGGGGGGATGGATAGAGTAACATTCCTGTATGTTGGTTTGACCTATGGACAATCCGGTAGAGCGAAAAATAAGAAAATAACCAATCGGAACTACCCGAAATTTCCTACTCGGAGCGGCTGGAGTGAATTCTTATGCTCGGAACACATTATACGTACATGTTACGATAAAATTTCCCTATACAAGGTTTGACGGTTCGATTCTGGACCATTCGTGAGGTACAATCCATTTCCGAGCTCACTGTGCATTCCATTCCTCTAATCACCTGATTTTAGGAAGCAAAGCTCATCATGGCCGCGGTTTTCGTTTTCAGAAGACGACAATCGGTTGACTAATACATCTGCTAACCTTTCATTGAAAACGGAAGGTACTAAGGTTGGCTCGATCGCGCAGATATATTTTCGATTCTCCGGAGTTCGAGGGTGAATGAGTGAGTATATGGCGCAGCAGAATCGGAAAAAAATCTCCAATACAGATCCAAATAAGACAGATTGAGGTAGATGTGTGTTGGATGTAGTGGTGAGCCGATTCGCGCTTCTGAAAAACCAAAACCACAGCCATGGTGGCCGCTTGAAGAGAACGCGCTCACTAATTTTTCTTGTTTTTTTCCTATTTTTCGCTCTACCGGATTGTCCATAGGTCAATAGGTCAAACCAAAATACAGTAATGTTACTCTATCCTGCCAAAGTGGCCGTTTTCTGCTCAGATCACTGAATCTGGGATTGCTCCGGTGGTCTCCTACTAGTCCCCGTCTTGAAGGTAGTTCACGATAGAAGCGGTCCCCGAGTCCCTCAGAAAATATTGAAGTTCCAGTGAGATCCTGACCTCGATTTCGAAATGTCGAATATTATACGAATATTCGAATAGAATTCGAATATTCGAATGGCTGACCGACTTTTCGAATTTATTCATTGATTCGAACATTTCTGAAAGGCCTCATTCGAACAAATTCATTCACTCAGGAATTTTTAAAAGGCCTCATTCGAATGTATTCATTTATTCGGGAATTTTTTAAGACCTTATTCGAAGGTATTCAATTATTCAGAAATTATTAGAAGACCTTATTCAAATGCGTCCTCTTTTTCAGAAATTTTTGAAAGGCCTCATTCGAATGTATCCATTTATTCGGAACTTCTTGAAAGGCCTCATTTGAGTGTATTCATTCATTCGGAATTTTCGAAAGGCCATATTCGAATTATTCATTCATTCAGCAATAGAAATTCGGACCACCCAGTGCTCAGAATTCAAGGTATTTAGACTATGTGAGAGTTTGTACACGGCTTTTTCTACCAGCTACTTAAACGTCCCAATTAATAATATACCAGGTTGTCCAATAATTCTTGTCCGAAAATTTCACCATTTTTTTCAACTTTATTGAAAAACAAGTCTAATCAACAATATAATCACCACAGTTATCCACAACAGTGGCCCATCGATTGGGCAAGTCGCCGATGCCCTTCGCCCAGAACTCCGGGGCTGCGACTCGAAGAATTCCGCAATGTCGGACTTGGGGTTGTCGTGGTTGGTGGATTTTCTTCCGGCCGAATGGTGCTTCAGCGGGCGGAACAAGTGGTAGTCGGAGGGGGCGAGGCCCGGGGAATACGGCGGATGGGCAACCGTCTCCCAGCCGAGCGTCGCCAACTACTGCTGGGTCTCCTTCGCCACGTGGGGGCGCGCGTTGTCGTGCAGCAGGTGGACCGAGGCCCATCGGGCACGCTTTTCTCGGATGGCGGCGGCTAGTTTCTCGAGCTGATCGGTGTAGTTGGAGGCGGTGACCGTCCTGCCTAGCGGGAGCAGTCCGAAGTGCAGCATGCCCTTGGTGTCTCACCAGCAGCAGAGCATGATCTTCAGCGGGTGCAGGTCGGCTTTCGGCGTCGTCGGCGGCTCTTCTCCGCGCGGGATCCAGACGGCACGGCGGGCCACGTTGTCGTAGAGGACCCATCTCTCATCCCCAGTGACCAGGTCCTCGGTGCCCGTGTCGTTGCCCAGCAGCCACTCGTAGTACACGAACGTACGAATTCGACCTTGGTCCATTTTAGCTTGTACTGGTAGCTAGACGCGGCGACTGCGCCTTATATACCCCTAGCGTTGAACTTCGGAGAACCTTCCAGAAAGTTCTTACACTTGCCTGATATTATAACACTTCTAAGGATAATTATAGAATTTTGAAAATTTTCGGACAAGAATTATTGGACAACCTGTTACAAAAATGTGTGGGACGATGTGGTTAGCGCGCCCTAATCTAAACGCCGCGCCTCAAGCGCTGGAACTACTCAGTGTCGATTATTTGCTTATCGCTATCATGCTTATCATTTATTTGCAGCACATTACCATCTTTGAACGGATACCCTTGTATAGGCTACAGCAATGGAAGTAGGACCTGGTGAGATTGCGGACTCTTCCTAACATACTGTAGTCTGATGGTGTTATCACTCATTTTTTCGAAATGAATGAGATTGGTCGGTGAGTTTTTGTTTTTCCACTCACATTTTCACATGTTTTCAATGCTTCCACAGATTTAGCCGTATTTGTGAGAACACAGACTCACCGATCTATCACAGCTGTTTCGAAAAAATGAGTGATACAACTAACAAACTACCATATGTTAGGACGAGTCCGCAGCCTCACCAGGTCCTACCTCCATTGCTGTAGACCATAAATTTTATTCTCTTATCGTCCTCATTGCATAAGGAGTTTTTTCATCTTCAATTTTTCTCGAGACAATCCTTATATATTTGATTTCTTAACGAGCCACGGGCGGGCTGTTTTTTTTTTAAATCCTTGCATACTCCAGCCAGATTTACTTTTTCAAGAAAAATGCGTCGTGATGCCTATTTTTTGTGGCAGGATGTTTTTTTGCAAGAAGTGTTTTTGTAGATTTTCGATTTTTCTCAGCTGAAAATTTGTTAAAACATCCGGCCGCAATGCCAGATTTCTCTACTACACGATTTCTGATTGGGATACTTTGTTGAAAAGCGGGCTGACTTTTTCTTACAGGTCTTAATGATTTTTCGAAAAATCCAGCTGGATGTTTTGTAAAAAAAAACAGCCCGTCGCGATGCCCAGTTTTTGTAGGGGAAGGTAAATCGTTTCCAATTCCTAATTAAGTATTTTGTAGTCCTCGCCAACTAGGCTGCTGCCTGGGTCTAAAGGGGTCCGCATAGTTGAAGTCGCGGCGTTACTCGCAACGACGAACAGCACTGTGTGATGCAATATCGATTACATTCGAAGACGATGGCGACCGACGCGGCGTGAAGGGCGACGAGGGGGCAGAGTGTATTGACGCCGCGACGGCCCTACATCACTGCCAGCGAAAGGCAACCGACGCCGCATCGATAATGTTTCGAAACATTTCTGTCTTTCGAAACATTTCTGTCGTCGCGTCAAGGCTGACGCTCGGCGACCACTCGCCGGTGTCTGCAACTCTGTAGACCCCTTGAGGCGCGTTCAGCGCGACCATTGTTTTGGGGTGGAATCGCCGACCTCCCCACGAGTGGCTGAGATAACGACAACGAAGGCACGGATTGCTTAACGGCAGCGTTCTTGATGACAATCCCTCTCCTGTTTTTTCCTATCTTGACTACGGTCCTATTCTGATTCCAATGATGTTTCTGGAATCGTACAAAACCTTCTGGGAACGGAGTTATGGTCCCTCAAATGTTGAGCTAGGGAAACATGGTGGACGAGTTGTCCGAGGCTTGTAACTTCCGTCTTTTGCAGCCAATGTATGCGAGCTGACCTGAGTAAAGAGAGAAGTTCAGAATGAAGGGAAGAACGGGGCTTTTGATCGGAAACCATCGCTCATCTCACAATCTCGAGTGTTCCATTGTTCACGTCGAGGGGCGGAAAGGGGCCGGACTTGCCCAAAGCGGCGGGGTTTGCCCACTTTTCTAAACCGTTTTGCGGCTCCTGGTTAGCTTTCGACCGGTTTCTTCGACGCTGCTCTGCTTCTGAGAGCCACCAGAAGCGTTTGCATGGAAAATTCGAGGATGACGTTTATCGTGAACAGTGCCTTTAAGCCTGGCCGCGATGAAAACGCTACTGCGTCTTTCTGAACTTCTTTCTCTTTGTTTTTTCCATTAGTTCACTTCACTGGTCCGACTGGATGTCTAGCAGAGTGTGTATCGAGTAACAACTCTATTTCCAACAAAGTCTCAAATTTATGTGTAGTAAGAAAAAATAGAATTACCGCTTTGGTTGACTTTTGTAGGATTATAGTTTTGGCTTCAGCTTTCTTGACTGCGATTTCGATTCTGCAATATCGTTTTGTAGTTTTTGCGACA